>JAUMHM010000048.1:2133976-2150221 GCA_032362435.1 Melikaiella ostensackeni
CATCAATCTTTCCGTCAGCAGTAAATAAGCTTCCAAGATACACGAACTCATCAACTTGTTCTATCCTCTCTTCGTTTCAGGCAATGTTGCATGCTGTTTCCTCACCGATTGTTTCAAGCACAATATTTTTTGTTTTATTCACGTTAATTTTAAGACCCATACTCTTGATGCTGGTATCCACCCTGCTCAACATTCTCTGAAAATCATCGGCTGATTCTGCCGTAACAATCTTATTATCTGCAAAAGCCAGTTGACGCACTTTCACTGTCCCGAGTTCAACACCTTCTTCGTCTAAAAGAGTCATTCTTAGACATTTGTCTATGTATATATGGAACATCCAGGAGGACATAACGCAGCCTTGTCTAATGCCCTGCTTAATATCAATCCAATCGCTCAGTTGTCCATTAACTTTTACACTCGCTTTACTACCATTATATATTGCTTTTATTGCTCTTAGAAGCCAACCATTCACTCCATACATTTTCAGGACTTCCTGAAGTTTATTTCTATCCACCTTATCGAAAGCTTTTTGCAGATTAACAAATGCATATAAAACTTTTTTCTTTACTCTGAAACTTCTTTCTATCATTGGACTTCCCAGATTCTTTCTTTGGTTATTCCCATGACCCTTTCCCTTGTAGAGTGAAACGATAGCCGCCTTTCTCCAATCATGTGGAACTTCACCGTTCTTAGCACACATATTCATAAATTAGCTCAAGTCACACAAAAAAACATCCGTCACCGCTCTTCAGCATTTCAGCGGTGATGCCATCCACGCCAGCAGCTTCACTATTCTTTAGTTTCTTAATTGCGGCTATAATGTTGCGGATATCCATTCTTCTTTCGCCACGTACACTGTAAAAAAAGGAATTATTCCAGGGCTAATTTCAGATATTAAAATAAGACTCAGAACAAAACAGTCTCGAGCGGTACTAAAATGTCACCAATGGTGGGATCCCAGAGTTATTTGTTTTACATTAAAAATAGCAGAATGAAGTTATCCTCTTCAAAAACAGGACGCGCAAAAAATGATACCGTGAAAAAAGAGATCTCTAGTTTTCACAGTGTATAAAGGGATTGTCTAACGTATCCTCTTATAATAATGAAACCCCATCAAAAACTTTTTACTGTATTAAAATGAATAATTTCATCAAATAATTTTGTATTGCCTAAAACTTCGTGCATCTATGGATAATCGCTAATTAAGACCATTGATATGAAATAAAGATACTTGCATCACGAAATTCAAGAACGGATTCTTTGGATATACATTCAATAAAGATTCGACGGTTAGATACCGTACAAAACTTGGAGCTTTCAATTCTTTTGAATAAACGATACGTCATTAATTTGGTTATCAATTTCTATAAGTATTAAACAAACTTTTGATTTTCTCATACATACATGAAAAAATCAGATTGATCATTAGTATCACTTTTTTAATTTTCTGCAACACTTTTTTAGCTTTAACGCTTGTTTCACTCGCTATTCTTCTATATTTTACGGAAATGTTTGTTTTACAGATGAGTGCACAGAAGACGATGGTCATCTCATAGGTAATCCAGACTTGAAATGTACAACTGTGCACCTGTAAAAATAGTTCGACTGGGCTCAATCTTCATTTACGTCCTGGCATTTTTTTTTTGTAGTTTTATTAGTTTTTTCTTAGTAGACTTTATATCTTGAAGTCCAACTGAAGACAAGGGCAATCCGCACGGAAACAAACTTATACTTTAAACAGAACAATAATGAAAAATCTCATCAACCAAGTTTTGGAAGAATATAAAAATTTGAGAACAAGTTCTGCTATTTATTCATTATTTTTATTTCAATTAGGCCTTCTTGATCTTTGTCATTTTAACATCTTGAGGATTCAATTATGCCATTCATTTAATAACAATAATATTCAAAATGAATTATACTCCAGATTCCTATTTTAAAGACTTGACCAATGTTGGTTCGTTTAAAACGATATTTTTGGCCAGATCTTGGCTAAATATCGTTGTTTCAGCTATACATTTTTTTCCGTGCGTGCGCTCTAGATTTTACAGATTGTTTACATTAGTTATCTCCATGGAACTTATTTTATGTGCATTAATAAACTTGTTTGCCTGAAAAAAATGATGTTCTTTGAATGGCAAATCTAAAAATGTTGTTCACTTTTTTCCATCTCCAACAGTTCACTACACTGTTAGAAAAATTTGCCTGAATTTTAATGCACATGCGTATTGGAAGTTTTCCCACACAGGTAGTGTAATGATTTTTGTTTAGTTTACCTTAAAATTTACATTTTAATTCCGTTTAGTTATTTGATCAGAAAGATCCATAAAATAATAATAGAAAAACTTGCAGATTATGATCCGACAAACTAGTTCACTGTAAAAGTGTAAAACGCCGATCCTCAAAAGTACGCCAAATTTAGTGTATTTTCATTGTTCAAAATGAGATGCAACAAATTTCTGACCAATGGTTTTATGTGCTACTGGGTACTTCTAATGCTTTCCACTCTAAAATTTGCACCCATGAACTGCTCCTTTTTTTACAAAAAAAAAATACCCTATACCGAGTAATTAGACAGGAGGTAAAAAATTAATGATCGTGTACTAAACGTACGTCATGCGAAGCAGTGTAACAATTTTTCCGGATTCAGGTGATAGCGCTGAAAGTAAAATTGCTGAAGCTAGCTTTCAAGGTAAACCATTTTTTTCAGTAAGGCAGTAACAATCAGCATTCAATCTACATACACTTCTTCGTGTGATATATAGACCGTAACGCACGTGCAGCCATGACCATTCTGCACGCTGCAAAATATGCAACACAGCACTAATTTCTATATAAAACTGATATAACTCAGATCATCCTCATAAATGCTAGATTGTGAGATTTTTAAATAAACGTTGAAGATTCATACATTCAACATATGCAATAGTTGTCAATATATTCAAGCAATTAATGTATATTAATAGCACTGAACATTTTTTTTCTATTACTCATCTTGTATGCGCCAATAGCGATCATTACGAAGCTATCATAAAAATAAATGAAATCAAGGATGTCGAAGATCACACTAAAAAAAATCATAAAATCAAATTAATTTCTTTGATTCCATAACAAGTTTTTCAGCTCAGTTGTAAGTATTGTTTAAAAGAAAGGCTCAAGCCAGAAATATTCCTTTAGTTCAGTAAAATGAAAATATTTGTGGACATCCGCATGAACATGGCCCTTATGACCGGTTCTAGTTTAGGAGATATTTGCGTTTGTCTAATTCAGGATCAAAATTATTATTTTAAGATTTGAGTGGAGGATGATACTAGGATCTATACTGAATCTATTGGTATTATACTCATGTCTTGAGAGCAACCGGATGTGGGTATATTTCATGTTCGAAGAAAAAGTACAACATGCGCGCTTATAGTACTCGCCCACTTTAGAATTTAGATGAGTTTTTTTCGAAAAGCGGTTTTTCGAAGTTCCAACTTCAAAAATGCCCTGGTGACTCGTTTTTAAATCTAAAGGGTTCGTCTTGGCTTGAAATGCGGGGAATTTATCCGGCTATATGAACCAATACGTAAGTCCATACCGGCCCTTAAGGGTAAGGGTAAGGGTAAGGGTAAGGGTAAGGGTAAGGGTAGAAAAACTAGAGTAGTAACGATAATTATCAACCGAGCGACTGAACTGATCGCGTAAATCAAATTTGGAATATCTAATTCGACTGGATTAAATTTGCTGCTGCGTGAAATTTATATTTAGTGTAGTCAGTGCCCTAAGGCAATCAATTATTAGTTAATGAATCTGCGATGGTAATCCAATTTAATCGTAAAGTACCCCATTAGTGAATGTATTATACTATTTAACATCGAGTTAAAATCCCTTAAATTTTGCAAAACAATTATTATTAAAACACTAATTTACTTTATTTCAATCTCAAGCAAATTTGTAGCAATTTTTGAGATGAACAATTTTGCTTTGAATATTTTTTTCCTATCTCGAATAATTTAGCTGGGAAACGGAATTTTTGATTTTTTACATACCATTTACGATGGATAAATCAGAATCGTTGGTTAAAAATGGCTGGTTAACGAACTTGTCCTTCCTTTTAAATCCTTAATGCAGTGTGCCGAAGGGCAATCCAATCCGATAATTTCTTCGAAAGTTATCGTGTTTACATACGACAACGACGACAAAGGCGCAACGACGACAAAGGCAACGCCGACAACAACGACAGACAAACATCGGAGTAAAATCCATTTTTTCTCAATCAGTGAGTCCGAAAACGTCATGTACCTGAAGTTCGGAACGTTCAAATGAACGAATTATTTTTTCTCAATTTTATTTTATCTACCAATATTGTCCCAACTACAATTTAAAATAATGCACTATAAGTTTCTTTTGTAATCTGGTATTTGCTATAAAAATTAATTGATATTTTAGAACTGTTTCTAGTTTAAAAAGCCATTGGTAAAAATTTCGTTCATTTGAACGTCCAGAACTTCAAGCACAAGAACTTCAAGATTTGATGAAATCCACGAAAGTACATGAATTTTCATATAAAATCAATACCTTCTCATTGAGATGAGAATGTAAAAAACAACAACAAAAATTTCCGGAAAAGGCTATCTGTATACTTAAAGATTATTGCCTATAGATTAGGTGCTAAACATTTTACGTCCAAGAATTCACCCGTGTAGACGTAATGTGGTCCAAATAACCAAGTCATTTCAAACACCTTAAGGGGGGAGTCTCAAGTAAATTTTCATAAATAAAGTGATTTCCGAGAATTTCTTTGTATTTAAGTGTCTTAATAAAATTTTTAGAAAATCTTAGTATATATTTTCGCATATTTTGAGAATGAAAAACAGGAAAACTTGTAAATCCTTGTTCCTTATTCTTAAAATATGCGAAAATATATACTGAGAGTTTCACAAAGTTTCATCAAGACACTTTTAAGAAAAATCTCGAAAATCACTTTATTCATAACAATTTACTTGAGACTCTCCACTTAAGTGAAACTTGGTTCTGCTGCACCGCTAAAATAATATATAATGAATTTTTCCAACCTCACTTGCATGTATGCATTTCATATGGGAATTTAGGGGAGAAGTAAAAAGTCTCCGAGACAAGGAGGGACAGAACGAAAATTCAATTCGACCTCAACCGGTCGGGTGGAGGAAAAGAGAACAGTAACCGACGAAACCGAAAAGCCGACTCATCATACTCGATTCTTGATCCTGAACCACCTACATAACGGGAGATAGAGGAGACGAGGCTCAGGTCTGAGTTCTTCCAGTTATAAGTATGATTGGGTCTCATCGAATTTCAAATCACATTCAGTGGTTTTGTGGTTCTAAGAGAATGTGGAGTTATATAAAAGCGAGGAAAGTGATACAACAATGGAATGCGTCATCCGTTTCTTTGATTCCAACAAAGGTGTCCCATTTTGTAAAACAATTTATTCTCTTTAAATTTCATTTAGATTTGGGAAACTCCATGCCGGATTCACAAAAGACAAACATTCATCTGACCAATTTTTTTAACGTCACTAAAACTACAAAAATAAAACTCTTAATTTTGTAAAGAGAAATGACATTCCATATGGAAGAGCTAAACTTGCTATTGAAAATAGACGGGATATGATCAAACTTCATACTAAAATTGAGAAAAAACAATTTCTTCATGGTATTGAATATGTTTTCCATTCTGTTTATTTCAAATTCAATGGTACTTTCTATAAACAAAAATTTGAAACTCCGATGGGCTCAGTCTTGTCCCCAATTATTGCTGAAATTGTGATGGGAAGATTTGGAAAATGAAGTTTTTTGCAAAATTAATTTTCAGTTGGACTCTTGTGCAAGATATGATGACGATTCTGTACTTTCATTACAGGCACAAAATGTAGATACTCTACCTAATGTATTTAATAATTTACATCCAAGATTACAGTTTACTGTTGAAATTGAAACAGAAGGTAGATTGAACTTTCTTCATTTGACCTTAATAAAAACTGATGAAAATAATATTATTACTGATTGGCACAAGAAAACTATTTGTTCAGGAAGGACACTAAATTTTAATTCTAATTATTCCATTCACAACAAAATAGGAGTTGTAAAGAAATTAATTGATAGAGCTCTTAAATTATCTCATCCAAAATTCCATGAAAAGAATAGTGAATTATGCAAACAGATTCTTTTTCTCAACCTTTATCCTATGACTTATATTGACAAACATATGGATAACAGAATTGTTCAAATTAAGAGTAAAGGCAATAATCAGAACAAAAACAATGTACAAGAATACAATAGATTCAATACGGTTGTCATACCTTATTTTGGAAAAATATCAAGTATCTTGAAATCAATGTTAGGAAAATTGGGCTTACATTCGATATATAGAGTTCCTTTCAAAAGTAACTTGATTGTAAAATTGGGTAAAGACAAATATGAGAAACTCGAAAAATAATATGTCATTAACAAATTTAAATGTAGACAATGTGATGCTGTCTATATAGGGCAAACAAGGAGGTCACTTAGAACAAGAAAATATGGACATAAAAATAATTTTCACAGAAGTGCAAGATAAAACAGAATTTGTGATGGAATCATTAATTGGATACAGTGACTTTAGTTTTGTGTCATAATTTTGAATATGTTTAAATCAATTTCCAATTAAAGAACTTTTTGGGTATTCTTTTTTAGTACACAAAAATTTTCATAAGAAAGTAGATTTTATTTCGATATTTCAGAAATTTTAAAAGAGAGACATTAAGCGAAGACTTGTTCCAATCTGCAGGGTTGCCCATGAATAATTAAGATTTTTTTTTAATTGAGGTTTTAATGATTATCTCAATTTACTAAAAGATATCTATTTTACTTAAATATATTTAAAAAATTGTGATGAAGTTAGCAATTAAAAAAAAAAGGATTATTGGTTTGGATTATTACCTTTTTCTTTTTGAAAAATGGAATAATCTTAATAGATTGGTCCTAAATTAACCCACAAAACTTAAGTTCCTCTTTTCTTGTTCTAAGTGGCCTCCTTGTTTGCCCTATATAAACACTATAAACAGCATCACCTTGTCTACATTTAAATTTGTAAATCACACATTCACACATTGTTTATTTAGTTTCTCATATTCATCTTGAACATTATCAATTACAATTTACATTTGCTTTACAATTATCTTTACCCCATTTTACAATCAAATTACTTTTGAAAGGAACTCTATATATCGAATGTAAGCCCAATTTTCTCAACATTGATTTCAAGATACTTGAGATTTGAATTTGAATGGAATGATTAGAATTAAAATTTAGCGGCTTTCCCGAACAATTTGTTTTAGTGTGTCAATCATTGATAATATAATTTTAATCAGTTTTTATTAAAGTCAAGTCAAGAAAATTCAATCTACCTTCTGTTTCAATTTCAACAGTGAACTGTAATCTTCGATGTATACTATTAAAAACATTAAGTATGGTTATCTACTTTTTGTGAACGTGAAAAAGTACAAATACAGAATGATTAACATATCTTGCATAAAAGTCTAACTCAACATTAATTTCATCAAAAAGTTTATTTTCCAAATCTTCTATCACAATTTCAGCAAGAGATGGGGACAAGACTGAGCCTATCGGAGTTCATTTTTGTTTATATAATTACCACAGAACTTAAAATAAACAGAACTGAAAACATATTCCATAGCATCAAGAAATTCTTTATTCGAAATGTCAGTATGAAGTTTGATCATATGAGATCTTTTTTTAAGGGGTTAGACCACTGTGAAATTTTGAAATTTTTTTTTATTGGCTTAAAAGATCCTTTGAACCCTCTAGAATAAGGGACAAGAGGTCTCATACCCGCTCAAAGTCGTGTTCATTGAAATTTCGAGCTATTACTCAAGCGGTCCGAAGTTCTCCGAAACGCCTACCTGCGATGAATAAATAAATAAAAATTATAAATTATTCGAGGCCTCAAAAGAGGGATGAATCGAAAGAAGAGCGATGAGATCGGATCTCGAAGAGCATTTTTATGAAGAGGATGGTCCCTTTCATGAGGCAGGAATGGCAGATTAAGGGTGAGAATCTTAAATAAATCTTTCACTTAAACAACTAGTTCGAAAACTTTAAACGCGTTTTTCTCATCAAAACTATGTTTTTCAAAACGGTGTACACGATTTCTCGAGATCTAATTAACGAATCGACTTGAAATGTGGTACACTTATTCTAAAGACTAGTGTCTATCGCCTGACGGACGATTTTGTCAATATTATGTTTTGTTCAATAATTATTAATAATAATAACATGTAATTTGGGCCCAAAATCGCAGTAAAAAATTCAGGAATTTTTTTCTCGTCACCAAAAATGAAAAAAGGCTCCGTCAGACGATAGCCAATACAATATAGATAATGAGAATATTTTTTATTTTTGTTTAAGACGATTGGTTTTCTCGAAATCATGTACACCATCCGACCATGCGTGAAAATCATGGGGATGCGCGAAGCGACTCAACTCGCCGAGTTTTATATTTTTTTGGACAACAATTTTTTGACAAGTTCTTCAATATGTATAGAAAATAATATAAAAAAATTACTGGTGTATCATAAATATTTAATTAGAAATTAATGCCTGAAAATGACCCTGAAAAAACGCCCGTTAAAGTGGTCTAACCCTCAATGGCAAGTTTAAATCTTTCACATGGAATGTTAGGAAACATGGCTAATACGTTAAAAGAGACAAAAATATGTGATTTATTGGTAACTTAACATTCTCAATTAATTTAAGAAAGGCAGCACTATTTTTTATTGATCTTTTCTAAAGGGTTACTGATTCTTTGATAATTTTACTCAAAAATTCTTCTAATTTTTTTCGTGGGTGAACCTATTGTCGAAATAACTGGTCGTAAAGGAAAATCTGATTTATGAGCTTTGACCAGTCCATAGGCCAAATATAGATCAGATATGAATTGTGTCAATATCGCACCTTTCAATATTATTTCTCAACCATTTTTGAAGCCCTAATCTCTCCTAAATTTTAAATATACGTTTTTGAAACATTCTTGTAGGATCATTTGGAATAACTGCAAAACTATATCATTTAAAAGATGCGTAATTTTTTGATTATAAACATTTTTGAATACCGCAATGGTAATATTCCCTTCATCAAACTCAATAATCAGTAATTCTGGATGACATTTCAGAAAAAAATTGATTAGAAAAAACCCTTGGTTAATTATTTTTCTAATAAGATTTGTGGAAACCCATTATTCAAAAGATCATTTGGTAAACCCATAAATTTTGCTCTAAATTCTTCTACTTTATTTTCTGGTAATTTTGAAATATTAGCTTCAATGATTTTAATGATTTCAAGGAAGTGAATATACTTTTTTCCCCATATTTGTTACTAAAGCCCTCACCCAACCTTAAAATTTGGATTACTTTTCGAGGAATCTCTACGTTTAAAATATTTAAAAACCATGGATCAGACTGATCTTGAAAAAGAGTCAAGTGAATATTCAGAGTCAATTTTTGTATATCACCTTGGATACTCAAAATGTTTTCAAACTTTCGTTCGTTTTTTTTTTGTTCAAAGCCTTTTTTTTAATTCAGTTTTTCTTGCACGGCATTCTTTGATGATGTAAGTCGGTACCTGTTTGTAGGTTGATTTAGAAAGGCGGGTAGTTTTAAAGTCTATTTTTGAATTGTGAACTTTTTGGGTGTTCTTTTTCAGCACACAAAAAATTTTCACAAAGAGAATAGATTTTATTTCGACCTTTAAGAAACGGTACCTGCTTATTCAATAAATTTATCTAGAGTCTTCTCAATGTTCTCATTTAGATTGTGTATTTGTGCATGGCAATCTTTTATAACCAAATTCAAGATAGATTTCCTAAATCTATTATTGGTCTCTTTAAAGGCTTCTTTGTTTTTTTGTTGTTGTTAAAATTAAAGCGAACTTTCTTGTTTTATTTTTATGCTTTGAAAACTGTGAATTTAAAATTGCAAAGGCTACAAATTTGATAATGTTCAATTTTTTGGCAAATCAAATTTTGAAAAAATTAAATTTAGACGCTCTAAATTTAAAAATGATCCACTTTTAAGTTGTAAAATTGATTAATTTTCAGTTTTAAATGCTCAGTGCTATGAAATTCTTCAAGTCGCTAAGCCTAAGAATAAAAATTTCTCCATTTTTACAGCCTTCAAGTCTTCGAAAGTGTACAATTTTAAGTATTCCTCATTTGCAGATTCTTTAATATCGAAGGCTTTGAATTGACATTTATTTAATTATCCAAAGTTTTCCATTTAAAATTGTTTAATTTCAGCTTTGCGAATCATTTGTTTGGAAACTATATGTGCTTGAAGTTCTGAACGTTCAAATGAACAAAATTTTTTACTGATGTCTTTGTAAATTAGAAACAGTGCTAAAATGTGTGTTGATTTATATTGGCAATAATAGATTATCAAAAGAAACTTATAATGCATTATTTTAAATTGTAGTTTGAACAATATTTATGAATAAAATAGAAGTGGGGAAAAATATTTCGTTCATTCGAACGTTCAGAATTTTAGGTACATGAAAACTATACACTATAAGAATTTTTTTTAACAAATCCTCAACAAATGATTTTTAATAAAATTCAACGAACATAATTGTAGCTTCATTTTTTTCTATTTCTATAACCCGTTCTTTAGTTTAAGGTTATATCATTGGAGCATTCTACCTTAATGGAATAACAGACGAAGAGCAGACGGTAAATCCTTAATTTGATCTTAAATTCAAATTAATACCAGAGAGTACATTGTGAGAGAATTCTGGCAGTTTTCCAAATTCCGATTCATCGAAAGTTAGAAAATGGTATTTTCGTCTTAACGATTGGCAATTTACCAAATCAGCGAGAGAAAGCCCTTTTGTTTATTAAAGAATAGTTCTTGTGGTATTAGAGACAATTTTTTGTCAGATTATTGAATTTCGACTTCCAAAATTACTCTGAACAATTCACAACTTAAAAATATTTTTTGCAATGATAGCTACCATAAGCCATAAGACATAAACCCTGATAGGCACACTTTTCTCGTAATATATATTGTATTGAGCATAGTCAATATTAATTTCAGTAGTTTCCTTTTTTATCAGATATTCCTCGGATGAGGTTAATTTACATTATTATGAAGAAAGTTGAGATGCTGATTTGACATTTTCATTATTTCTTTTCTGTTTTTTCTTTTAAATTCATTTGCTTTTTATGAATAATAAAAACTTATTGAAGAATTCTTGCTTTTTAAATTCTTTCTGAATAATTCTAATATGAAAGGTTCGAAATTGAAAATTGCAGCTTTGACAGTTTTAAACTAAAAAATGGCCAATGTGAATCCTTTACAACCCAACAATTATTTTACAAATCTAAATCTAAATGGGTAACTCCATACCGGATTCATAAAACACAGTTATCGCATTTTGAATTTTTTTCGATTCTTTATATTTTCTGTAAAGAAAAATGTATGTACTTGAAGTTCTGAATGTTCAAATGAACGAAATATTTTTTCCATTTCTATTTTATCAATAAATATTTTTCCAACTACAATTTAAAATAATGCATTATAAGTTTCTTTTGATAATCTATTATTCGTAATGTAAATGAACAAACATTTTCGCCCTGTTTTTAGTTTATAAAGGCATCAGTAAAAAATTTCGTTCATTTGAACGTTCAGAACTTAAAGCACATGAAAAATGTAAGGTTTTCATAATAAGTTGTACCGTTAGGCTTGGTTAATTGAAACTACACATATACTGAAGCCATTTCAAATCACGCATGTTCTACACTTCAAGTCGCAGAATCTCTCAGTGACGAAATATGTTGTTTTTTAGAGGAAATTAGGCGATACGTATTTTTCCGATTTGAGAGAAAAAAATTTCACGAAGTTACGAGTATTTGAATTTTGACATCTATTCTTCAAAAAAACACCAATTTTTATTTTAAACTTCTATAATTTTTGACCTAATTCAAGGTTTAAGCTTTAATTTAACGCCAAGAAGAAGGTTCTATCACCTCTCGTTCGTTTTTTACAGACACTCAAATATGGCCAGAAACGCGTTTTACGACCCTTTAACCCCGTTTTTCTCAAAAACTTGACGTGCTGGAAAATTTTCGTTACCAGATTCGGAATCAGCATCCAAAAATGCACAAAAATGACCAGAAATGTTCCGGAGACAAAATCGTGTAGGGCAGTGAAGCGACAAAGTTAACAACATTTTTTTTTAAACTACAGCTTTCTACTTCTTTTTGAAAAGACGTTATGAGCAAATAATAATTAATTGTTTAAATAATTGGTAAATGACTGAAACAAACATCAGGCGTCATGAAAATGATTAATTGTCCGATTAAATAAAAAAAAGTACCTTTCAATGAGTTAGTAGGGAAAACAATTATTCAAACAAATTAAAATTGTTCAAACAATTGTCAATTTAGTTAAAAAAGGCTTAAAAACATTTCACTTGTCGAATAAAAATAATTTACGGCTCAATTTTTTGGACCACTCTAGTGCACACCTAACCTTTGTTTGTTTACATCTACTCGGAATCCTCATCTTTAACCCTCATAAGAAATTTAGGACCCTATACTTTTTTACTACTCAATTTTTAGCCAAAAAAAAAAGTATTTCTCCAAGAAAAAAGTTTTTATCCAGGAACGAAATTTTGTCTTTTTAAACTATCAACCAAAATTGCTTACTTCAAAATTAGCCACTACTTCAAAATAAAAAATTCAAAAGTGTACAATTTGAAAGTAATAGCCTACAACATTGCGAAATTTGAATTTGGAAACCTCCAAAAATTAAGAAATTTCAAACCAAATATTTTCGTCTTTAAGCTTGTAAAGCAAAAAAAACTGTAGTTTTAAGGCATCAAAAGTTAAACTGTTTATGTGCTTGAAGTTCTGAACGTTCAAATGAACGAAATCTTTTATTAATAGTTTTTTTAAAGCAGAAGGAGTGCAAAAGTTGTGATTCATTATATTGAAAGTAATACAATTATAAAAGAAATTAATAATACATATTTTTATTTTCATTGGAAACAATATTTCTAGGTAAAATAAAAGTCGGAAAATATATTTCGTTAATTTGAACGTTCAGAACTTCAAAAATATAACTGTTTTAGCATTACGCATTGAAAACTAGGAATTTTAAATTGAAATTACAAAAATTTTAAACGTGATAAATGTTATTAAAAATTATCGTATCATGTAATATCAAGTGACATTCAAAGTGCTTGCATATTTTTTATTTAAAAAAAAAAATTGTGTAAAAAAAATCACTCATTTTCACCGTTCAAAATTGAAGAATTTTAAATTGTGAACCTTCAAAGTTTATTGTTCTAAAAACGTTGAAAATTATATGTTTCTTAATTGGAAACTTTCAAAATTAATGATTTCAAGCTTGAAGCGTTAAAAATGAAACAAATACAAATTTCGTTGGAAAATTAACTATGTATTCTTTAATTAGGATCTTGAAACAAAGTCGATAAAAAAGACTAATTTTCAAACTGTGCATCGCGATTTTTAAAATTCAATCATTTCAATCTAAAGTGCAAAAGTAATGTAAAATCAACGATAAAGCATTTCCATGCAAGGGGACAATTTTTTTATGAGATGTCTAAGATTAATCTTATTTATTAATTATTTAATGATTAAATATTAATGTTTTAATATTTGAATTTTATTTATTATTTATTAATTCACAATCAATCAGCTAATTCCGTCAAAAATTTGAAATCGTTAAATTAAAAATGCACACCTAATCTTCTTTTGTTTACATCTACTCGAAATCCTCATCGTCAACCCTCATAAGAAATTTAGAACCCTATACTTTTTTGCTAGACATTTTTTAGCGGTAAAATTATCAATTCTGCACTAAAAAAAGTTTTTATACATAAAAAAATCTTTTACGCATTTCGATTCATTACTTAGTACCTTGATACTTAAGCAAAATCGTCTACTCAAAAAGAGTCCAATGTTTACTTCCATACTTTAAGGTTTAAGCAAATATTACTCTGTTTACAAAAATCTAATTATTATTCCAAAATGAAATGTGATTCCATTTACAATTTTCAGATTACGTAAAATCTAATTTTAACATTTAGGGTCGGTGTCACTGACATGTATCAATTTGAGCAGGTTAGGTTCACAGGTTTAAACAGGTTTGAGATACCTTCTAAAACTGTTTCATTTGCTATTAAAAAATCGACTTACCTAAAATAAAACATTCAACTATCGAAAAAATCGTCTACTCAAAAAGAGTCCAATGTTTACTTCCATACTTTAAGGTTTAAGCAAATATTACTTTGTTTACAAAAATCTAATTATTATTCCAAAATGAAATTTGATTCCATTTACAATTTTAAGATTACGTAAAATCTAATTTTAACATTTAGGGTCGGTGTCACTGACATGTATCAATTTGAACAGGTTAGGTTCGCAGGTTTAAACAGATGTGAGATACCTTCTGAAACTGTTTTATTTACTATTAAAAAATCGACTTACCTAAAATAAAACATTAAACTATCGACAAAATCGTCTACTCAAAGAGTCCAATGTTTACTTCCATGGTTCAAGGTTTAGACAAATATTAATTTGTTTACAAAAATCTAATTATTGTTGTAAAATAAAACTTAGTTCAATTTACAATTTTCATGTCATCTAATTTTGACATTTATGGTCGGTGTAACTGTCATGTAATTTAATGTTTGAACAGGTTAGGTTTGTATGTTGAAACAGGTTTTCCCCCGCCCCTTCTAAAACTCTTGTATTTGATATTTTAATTAAAAAATAGACTTACCCAAAACAAAACATTAAATCCAAAGATCATGTATTTGAGGAAGCAACTGACTTCGCTGACATCTCGTCTGTAGTACTTCCGCGAGGGCATGATTGAGACACATTTATAAACCTATTTTTCGCTAATCTCACTTAACTGGTTCACAAACACCACCAAAATTAAATCACACAAAAAAAATGGGAAAAAAAACGGATCCAGGACGAGGGACACTCTCACAATCAGCTGAATAACAGAATAACGCGGGGCAGTGCACAGGGGGTGGACGGGGGCGAGGGGGGCCAATCACGTCAACGACAACATTGGCGGGTCACTCATCCACTTTATCCGGTGACTTTTTTTGTCGCCGTCGGGTCAGCGGCGTCCCTGAGTCCTTGTCGAAGGCCGATCAGCTGATCAGGACAAAACAAAGTTCCACGACAATTAGGACTACCGCCATTGTCTCACGTCACGGACACACTGCTGCATCAACCTCAACGGGAGACGAACAGCGGGTCAGACTCTACCCCCTCCAGTGTCGTCTCACCCCCCACCCCTCGAAACTCCCAGCCTTCAACGAACCGACTACATCGCTCGATGGTCCACTACCCTGCCTGCTGCAACCTTCTCACCCACTCGCCACTCTTCTCCACCCGTGTCCTCGCTCACTATCGCCCGCGACTTGACATGCGACTTTTATCAGTGCCCTTTTCAAACACTTTCATACACTTTCATGACACGGTTATTTATTATTTATTTATTTTATTATTTTATTTTTATTTACGGAGTGGATAGATTGCCGTTACCGGCAAAAAAGTTCTCTGCCGGTTATTTGTTCGAAGTGTATACATTGTCGATACCGGCAAAAAAAAATTGTCGGTACCGGTGAAAAATAAATGACCGGTGCCGACAATTATTTTTTACCGGTTTTTTAAAAAGCATATTTCAATCATACCGAAGGGGCTGTCAGGCATTTTAGTGTAAGGTTTTTGGGATTCAAGAGTTATTTGGTTAGTTTTGTCTTTTAACGTTTTGGATGGAACGTTGTATGTATGGGGCGTTTTTTCTGAAGTTTACCCACCCTAAAAAATGACATTCACTGATCGAACTCAAACTTGGGCTAATTGTAGTCCTTCTAGACAGTACTGCTTTATAGGAAACAAATTTTCTCCAATTGAATAAAAATTGACCGAGCTGGGGGAGGGGGAATTTGTGGATTTTGCGCTGGCAGCCCCTATTTCGAATGTACTAAACTGTTTTTCTAACAAATAAACAAAAATTTGACGTTTACGTTTTTGATAGATTTTTTTACTATCTATCAAATAGTTATAACCATTGTTTGAAAAAAATTGACCCCTCTTTCAAGATAAAAAATATTATTTTGGAATTTTTGGTGATCGAATTGGCTTTAGGGTCCAATAATTGAATACAATTTAAATTGCTTCAGA
>JAUMHM010000048.1:2166330-2182983 GCA_032362435.1 Melikaiella ostensackeni
GCAATTTTCATGGCCATATTCGTAATCAGTGCATAAAAATACATCGCTACACGCTTTTTGGAACTTCACACCCGGGAGTAAAAAAACAGCCGGCAACGAACAATGTTGCCGGCGCCGGCAGGCTAGCCACTACGTAATTAATATTAATATTAAAAATGTATATACATTTATTTTCTCAATTTACCACTGTACAATCCACCCAGAGGAGTTCTCACCCCGGAAGCGGAGCTAACAGCGCTGCGAGAAAAAGATCCAGTCACAGGAATTGAGTGAAAGAAGGACCCAATTAGATTACATAGCCCCAAGGTCAACATTTCTTGTGTCGCGTCCAAAGCCTTGCCTCGAGCTTCAAAAAAATATGTGTTATGCTTGCTAGAGCGTGAAATCTACTACATAATTAATTTTCCATACAATTTTTGTCACTATTCTTATCAAAGATGTTCTTTGATTAAATGATTAAATGTCCAGTCAAATTAGAAAATTGCAAACATTTTTATAAATTAATTAAGGTTGCGCTTTCGCTGAGTAAGCAACGCATGTAATGAATTTTTATTGCTATAAAAAAGGATATAACCACTTTTTCATTAAAGAGTCTTGAAGTGGAAGGCCTGCTGAATATCAAAGGGTTTTTTTGGTATTGAAAATCCAAAATGGGCAGGATGGGAAAACAATGGATTTTTCTTTTTTAAATAATAGTATTTTAAAAAGTAACATTTTCAGTTAGTTTGCAATAGGTGAATCTACTTGGGGATAGTTTCGTTGTAAAAATATATTGTTTAAACAATTCTCATAAATAATAGAACATTACGGTTACATTGTTATATTGTTTATGAGAATCGTTTAAACGATATTTTCCACAACGGAACTATTGCAGATGGAAAATTTCTGGAAAAATAATCGACATCTTACTGAGTATATACATTGTTGTGCCTAATTTTTTTCAGATTTTTCGGACAAGTTGAAAGAAATTGTTTATAACAATTTGATGCTAAAATTTTTTTTTTGATCCGAGAAATACTTTTTCTTGAAGAAGCAATCCGTTAGTAGATGCAACAAATGCAAACTAACTAAAAGTGTTACTTTTTAAAATATTATTGTTTAAAAAGAATCTACTCTCCCCCCACCCCGCCAATTTTGGATTTTCAATACCAAAAAGAATCCTTTGATATTCAGCAGGCCTTGCACTCTAAGGATCTGTAAATAGAAAGTGGATATACTTTTCTTATAAATATGAAAATGCATTACGTTTGTCGCTTATTCAGCGAAAGCGCAACCTTCATTAATATATTCATATATCATAAATTATTAATCCTAGAAGGTTCGAAAAGGGCTCATTTGCAAGCTTAGTTTATTCTCTAATATTATCAATTAAGCAAATTTTTCAAAAATCTCAACACGACTAGATTATCATCATAAATAAAATTTTTAACTTACAAAAAGCTTTAGCTATCGCTATATTTCCGATAATTGAGATCAGTGGCACAACCAGAATGCCAGATCCAAAAGTCTTACATATTTCAAAAAAGCCCACAGTATGATTTCCAGTATTAAGAAAAAATTGTGGTGGTTCAACTTTTGGTAATCCGGGCAAAACGTGTCCTGTGAGAATAAATGGAACAGTGGATTGACTTTCAAAAATATAGGAAGCTGTCACACAAAGAATAACGACCAATGCATTTCTTCCGGTCCCAAGAAACCAAAAAAATTTACTAAGTAATCTGTTTGAAGTCTTTATGTCTCTGATGATCTGGAAAAGGAGATAGAGAATTAAAAATTATAATGAAATTAGAAAATTGAAAAATAGGGCGGAGTGAAAACGTTGAAATCAATTGAATCGTTTGAACTGAGGGAGAAAAATTTGTGCGTTGACATTCGATAACAGTGTAAAGAATTTTTTTGAAATCGGTTAATATCTTCTGTTCCCTTTTTTGCTTCTAAAATTTAAAAAATGAAATTCCTATTGGTTCAAAAATTATGGCACATAATTTATATGTACAGTTTATACAAGTGATCTATAATAAAAAAATCAGAAATTAAAGAAAATGCTTGCTCAATTTAGAATTTTTGGAAAATGTGCAAAATACATCGTTTTTGGATTTTCATCTGCACACATTTTGGAAAAAGTTGAATATGTCGAACTTGAAAATTGCAAAAACTGCGAATACGAAAAATTAGCCATAATTTTTTAACCAATAAGATTCTTTTTTAATTTTCAACAATTTGAATTTTAAAATCAAAAAAGAGAACAGAAGACCAGATCCATTTCAAATCGGACAGGTAGACACGTGTTTTTCCGCTTTATGTTACTTAAAGTTGGAATTAGTTACTTTAAATAAAGAATGCAAGAGAATTCTTTGAAACCATTTGATTTCTTCAAATTGTTTGAAAAACTCTTGTGAATTCTTTCACTTATTTTAAATTATTTAAAGTCATTTCACTTCTTTCAATACTTTGCATTCTTTGAATTCAATAATGAAGGATTTCTTCAGATTCAAATTAACTAATTGAAATTAATACTTTAAAAAAATTCTTTTTAATTCTTTTAAATTCTGTTGAATTCTTTAAAATTCTTTGAAATTCTTTGAAATTCTTTTGAATTTGCATCTTTCGTTATTTATGAAAATAATTCATCAAACAAAAATGGCAAATATTAAACAAAAAAATAGCACAAAATTAAAAGGTGGTATTTTTATAAATAAGCTTTTTATGTTTTTAAATAAATCGATGCCTTGTTGTTAATTTTGAACCTTTTTCAAATTTTTCGTCTAATTTCCTCTAAAAACAACATATTTTGTCGCCAAGAAATTCTACGACCTACGATTCTTTCAGCTTGTCATTGTCAGTCATTTTGTTTTTTTCAAAAACACATTTTTTCATGATTCAGGAGTTTTATGATTTTGGATCTCTTTTGCGGTTCTTGAATGTTTTAGAACGTTGACAATTTTTCTCCTGTGAGAAAAAAATAATAACATGTTTCTTTGAATTTTTTCGGATTCTTTGATTACTTTTGGATACTTTAAGTTTGATTGAAATCGTTTAATATCTTGGAATTCTTTTGAATTCTATGAAATAAAAAATTAAGGATTACTTGAGATTAAAATAAACGACTTAAAATTGAGAATTCTTTTGATTTTTTTTGAATTATTTTTGATTCTTTGAATTCTTTCAAATTCTTTGAAATCTTTCAAATCCTTTGAAGTCTCTTGAATTCTGTGAAATTCTTCGAATTCAAAAAGTAATAAGCATCACTTGATATCCAAATTATCTACTTAAAATTATGACTACAAAAGAGTTATTTCAATTCTTTTCATTTCCTTGGCTCTATCCACAAATATTTTTTCCTCAGCTCAAACGATTCGATTAATTTTATCATTTTCTCTTCGCCCTAGTACTTAAGTTAGAGTAAGAAAATGTACTTTTAAACTCAATAGAATGACTATACAACAACAAGAGAGTATCAAATCTGGAATCTTTGTTTCTTCTATTTTGTTAAAAAGCTCTTTCCATATTTCTAAAAAACTCTCGCCGTGGATTGTCAAACCCAATAATCCTTTCAATTGGCTGCAAGCAATAATTATACTGGCTGCTGAAGTAAAACCAGAAACAACTGGGTTCGACACGAATTCGACGAGAAAACCTAATCTAAAATCAAAATTATTTTTATTTTTATAATTTTTCTATTTTTTTTTTATTGAAACATAAAATACTTTTTGAATAAACAATGTATTATATTACTTCTTACAAACCTTAGTACAGCAAGGATTATTGTTACACATCCTGAGAGAAAACATAAAAGAACAGCATATTCAGGAGTTCCCCTAGAAAATAAGAACCAAATTTACTATACTTAAAATTAATATTTACTGGGATTGTCTAAAAATTGCAAAGTATGAAAAATGCAATGTGTATATGAAAATTCTTAGTCCTTTGAAAAAAATCCTTGGAAAAAATTAATCCAATCGGATGAAATCTTACACTTTGTCATCGAGGTCAAAGGTTAAGAAATATCTTCGTTGCTTTCGTGTTTATAACAATATTAGCCTAATTTTTTATGGTAAATTTAATGGTGTTGTGCAGTTTTATAGAAAAAATTTTATAGACTTTTTTTTACATGATAATCAGTGGGGGACTATATTGTAAAAACTTTTTTTTTATTTTCAATTAAAATGTAATGAAACTTCTGTTTTCATTAAAAACTATGTATGTAAATAAATAAATAAATAATAAATAAATAAAATGAATATTATCATTATTTTTGTTAGGGTTGAGACCGAAAGAGCCCCTGACGCTTGGGTAATCCTGTTGCGTCCCCTTGTAGGCCTATGCGTGACCCCAAAACCCTCTCCATACGGAGAGGGCCGTAGCCACGCCTTTGGCCGACATGCCTGACTCACTGAATCCTTGGTACACAGGAGAGATAGTTTACTCGAGACGGAAAAAGTAAGATGTTAAATTTTTGACACATTCAATTTACTTGAATAATTTTTTATCGAAACAGAAATTTCATTACATATTAAATAAAAGTAAAAATTAATTTTTTATACATAATTTTCTAACTGCGATATTATTCTCCTTCTTTAGAAGTCATTTGTTGGCTTTTCCCTACCCCATGCAACCAGCTCTCTCTCTCTCTCTCTCTTTTTCTCTCTTTCAACTTTTCCAGCTTCTTCATCCATTTATCACCCTAACCCTTCCTATTCAAAATCCACTTTATTTTCCCTTCCATACTCTCCCCTTCCCCTTCAACACCTGTATACCTCTCACACATGCAACCATGATTCCTGCTCTTACCTACATGCACATTCTTTCTTCACCCTATTTTCCACGCCCCCTAGCAGCCTCTTGAAATACTCCGTCCACTCGTCCATCCGGATTTCCTCATTTATGCCCTTCCTTCCTCCTCTTTCCCTATTTATCACTTCCCACTCGCTCTCTTCATTTACCGCTTTCTCGACCTTTTCTATGTACTTTTCCTTATCCTTCTGACGTTTTTCACTCAATATTCTCTCGTGATCTCTTATTCTCCTGCTGAGTTTCCGTTTCTCCTTCTCCCCTTCCCTCCATTTTCTTCCACTCTCCTTCATCCTGTCTTTACTTTCCCTGCATTCATCGTTCCACCAACCTCTCCTACCCCCTATCCATGTGCTTTTGGTCCCACCTCATCCCTTACCTTATCAATCACTCTTTTATGTTTTACTAGCAGCGTGTCTACTCTTTCCTTTTTCATACTTTCTACCTCCTCGTTTTCTATTTTTTCTCTGAATTCTCCTAACTTATCTTCCCCAAACCGCTCATTTTCAATTTCCCTCTCACCACTTTTTTCTTTTTTCCCCTACCGCTCTTTGGTCGTCCACATCTCAATGTCGCTATCACCGGAAAATGCTCGGAGCCTATGTCATTGCCCACTTCCATTCTAACCATCAGTTTCCTTTTTCTTTCTTCTGCTACAATGTAATCTATTACGGTGTCCCCTTTACCTGTGAAAATCATTTCCCCTTCTCCATCCCCCTTGGAATTGCCGCCACAAATAAACCATCTCGCCTCTCCCTACAAGTCCAGAAGTTTCCTGCCCTCCCAATCCGTTTCCCTATGCTTCGAATTTCTTGATAAGACCTTCCTTTTCTCCGTCCCATACCTCTCCCCCTTGTTCACCGGTCCATGCATTCAGGTCCGCCCTCTATCAGCACCAACCCTTTCTGCTTTTCCTCTGACCATTTCCTTATCATTCTCCATCCTCCCTCTTCTCCTCTTCTTCTCTTCTCCTGTACAGGCATGCAACAGCCACAATCACTTCACCTACTTTTATTTTTCTCACCATTGTT
Organism: Melikaiella ostensackeni; assembly: GCA_032362435.1. Classification (NCBI taxonomy): domain Eukaryota; kingdom Metazoa; phylum Arthropoda; class Insecta; order Hymenoptera; family Cynipidae; genus Melikaiella; species Melikaiella ostensackeni. Next base: position 2,172,153 of record JAUMHM010000048.1, read on the forward strand.
TCGTCCTTTTCTTTCGTATCCTTTTCCCTTTCTTCCTCTACCACCATTTCCATTCTTACCCCTGACATCAAGCCACCCATACCTCTCCCGTTTACTTGATCCTTTCTCGCTGCTTGCATCTTTCACACAAATTCTTTCGGTAATATTCTTTTCATGCTTTTCGACTCCTTTTCATCCATCCACGTTTCGCTCATCATTATCACATCCCACTTTTGGAATTTTCCCCTGAATCCTTTGTCCTCATTTCTTTAGCCTGACACATTCCAAAATGCTACTTTCACGTACCTACAACCCTAGGTACTCTAAAAGTCTTTATTATCAGAATTATTAGAAGCAAATAAGACTAATATTAGGCTAACATTTTTTTTGTAAGCCGACCATTTAAAATTCCTGAATTGGAAAATTCGCGAACAGCAGAATTCTCGACAGTTTATGATTTTTCCGAATTTGAAAGTTCCCGAAATAAAATTACTGAAATTATAAAATATCGGACACTGTTAAATTGCCGACACAGGGCAATGCCCGAATTGAAACAATTAAAAAATTGTTCAAGTACTTTTATTTGATGAAAATATTTTTATTTTATTTTTAGTTTATTATTTTCTGTTTTATTATTCAACAATTTATGAATTGTTTCGATTCTGAAATTTTTTAATTCAGAAATTTTCCTGTGTCGGCAATTTTATTTCAAGAATTATCTAGTTCGCGAATTTTCAAATTCGGTAATATTATAAACTGGTGAGAATTTTGTTTTCTGGGATTTTTCAATCTTCCCCATTTTTTTGTGAGCTCAAAATCAACAAAGACATTCAGAATTTACCCTTGACCTCAGAAAGAAATTTCATCTGATTAATGTAAAAATGTCTCTAAAAATATTCATCTTTAAATATAAATAAAAATAAAAATGATAATAAAAATAATAATAATGATAATAATAATAACAAACAATTTATTCACTCGAACTCACAATTTTATCGTGCATCCTGCAATTTAATGCATATCTCATAAACAAGATAGAAGCACTTTAAACATGAATGAAATCACCGTGAACAAATCTAGTCTCTACGTGCAAAAATATCCATTGTGCTACTATTAATTCTAATTGCACCAATAACACTTTACTGTAAAATCGACCTCAATATTAGATTATAACACGTGTGTCTAGCGTGAATCCGATTTATTGATAATTATTGTCTAGGACGACTGAAAAATCCCGAAAAATAAAATTACCGTCACTGGAAAATTTCCGAAAAAGAAAATATCCGAAACAGAAAATTCCCGAAATTAAAAAAATGCTAACAATTTGAAATTTCCGAACTTACTATGATATTTCCGACTTTTGAGATTCCCGAAAGAAAACTGCCGATATTATAAAATATCCGAACTCTTAGATTGCCGACAAAGGGAAATAGCCGAATTGAAAAATTTCCGAATGTAAACAATTAAAAAATTGTTGCATAATAAAATAAAAAATAATAAAATAAAAAATAATAAAATAAATACATTTATTTGATGAACATATTTCTTATTTTAATTCTTATTTTTTAATATATAATTTATTTATTACTGAAACAATTTTTAAACTATTTAGATTTGGGAATTTTCCTGCGTCGGCAATTTCATAGTGTCTGATATTTCATAACGTCGGCAATTTTTTTTTTTTTAGGGAATGATCAATTTTCGGCAATTTTCCAATTCGGTTATATTGTAAACTGTCGGGACTTTTATTCTTCTGGAATTTTAAATTTTCGTCAATTTTCTGCTTTCGGGAATTTTTCAGTTTAAATATTATTTTCTTTTTCGGAAATTTTACATTGTCGGGAGTTTTATTTTTCTGTATTTCTCAGTCGCTTTTGTTGTCTTACCTCGCGTAAGTAAAAGTTAATAAGGAAATAAGGGCGGTTGGCCCAATATTCACTTCAGGACAAGTTCCAAAGACTATATAAACGAAACTTCCAGCAAATGCACTGTATAATCCATATTGTGGTCCCAAACCGGCTAAACCAGCATAAGCTATAGCCTTAAAAATTAAAAATAATAATTATACCGAATAAAAAAAAATTTTGCCTTTTTTTCTTAATTTTGAAAAAAATGTTGGCACTCGATCCTAACACATTATTTTCGTCACAAGGAACACATAAACTCTAAGTTTAAATTAGTCAAAATTTGACTGATTAAATTAATCAAGCATGCTTTGACTGAAAAATCAGTCACTTCTACTAACAACACAGTTGTAAGAGATTTTCACAGATTAAATTATCTAAGCATGCTTTCAGCGAAAAATTAGTTATTTCTACTGAAAAAACAAGATTTAAGAGATGAATAAGTCAATATAACTGAATCAATCAGTCATTGAAATCACTGTTTTTCAGTCAGTAGAAGTGACTGATTTGTCAATTATATTCTAAGTAACAAATGAATTAGTTACATTATGTCACAAACGCATGCTACGACAATTCTCTCAAGTTGTATTATAATCAGATTAAACAAAATGACCAATTTCATTAGTGAGAGCTACTGTCCAGACCATTCAAAAAGAATCATTCAATCAGTTAAAGTTAAACTTTAGATAATTAAAAATGACTGATTTGATCAGTAAAAGTTACTGGTTAGATCATTTAAAATGACTGATTCAGATAGTGAAAGTTACAGATTAGAGCATTCAAAATGACTGATTCGGACAGTGTAAATTACTGATTAGGATTCAAATTGACAGATTGATCAGTGAAAATTTCATACTGAATCATTTAAAATGACTGATTTCATCAGTGAGTCGAATAAACCGTTTTGAAAAGTCATTTGTGACTGATTTATCAGTAGGCAAATCCGCATTAATTAAATCAGTCAAAATTTGACTGATTAAATTATTCAAGCATGCTGTGACTGAAAAATCAGTAATTTCTACTGACAAAACAGTTTTAAGAGATGAATCAGTCAATATGTCTGAATCAATCAGTTACTTAAAATTACTGATTTTCAGTCAGTGTAAGTGACTGATTTATCTGTTACATTCTAAGTTAAAAATGAATTAATCATATTATGTCACAAACGTATGCTACGACAATTCTGTGAAGTTTTATTAAAATTAGATCAATCAAAATGACTGTTTAATAGTGAAAGCTACTGTCCAGACCACTCAAATAGAATTGTTTAATCAGTTAAAGTTACATTGTAGGTAATTAAAAATGACTCATTTGATTAGTAAAAGTTGCTGGTTAGATAATTCAAAATGACTGATTCATCAGTGAAAATTCCATACTGAATCATTTAGAATGTAAGAATTTCAACCTCTAGATTTAACTCTGATTAGGATGCCTATTAAAAATTAAAAATTTTCAATTTTGCAAACGCTTCCAGACAATTCTGTTTTTTTTTTTGTGAAAAAATATTCCCATAAATTTTATTTTATTTTTAAAAAATTGTTCGGAGGTTCCGCTAGGCCGTTTTACGACTGAAAATTAATTTGCTTAGTTTCCAATTTATACAAAATAAACATTTTGGACTGAAAATTTCTTTCGACCCTTTGAAAGTATGTAGTTGCTATTTAGCAAAGAATAAGCTCTAAATTTTACAAAACAAAGAAAAATGTTGAACATATTATCGGGCTTAAAAATTCAGAAATATGTAATTTCATTACAATTTCTTCCACAATATGAAAAGAATATTCTCCATAATAAATAAATTTAAAATATTTATATCGGCTGACAGAAATAGTTTTTATTTTTGAAATACACAAAAAACTCACATTTTTATTGTTCAAAATTTCCAGGGAAATTATAGGTAAGAATAAATTTTGAAGTACTACAGGGATCTTACAATTATAAAAAAATGTGTATTTTTTGTGTATTTTGAAATTCAAGGTTTTTTTCTGTCACGCGGTGTGAATATTTTTAAGTTATTTAGTATGGAGAATATTCTTTTTATATTGTACAAGAAATCCTGTACATATTATTCCAGGAAAAAAATTTTTAGGGGCCATTTCAGACCATGATTTGTAATGAAAATACAAATTTTCGTATTCTAAGCACGATAATATCTTCAAAAATTTTTGATTGTTTTGTGAAATTAAAGGCTTATTTCCTACTTTATAACAAATACTGCCTAGAAGTGAAGGCATTTTTTAGCTTTATATTTGTATTTTTATTAAATCGAAAACTAAGAAAATTAATTTTCAGACCTTAAGCCGATTGGCGGAACCTCAAAACAATTTATTAAAAATCAAATAAATTTTATGGCAGTATTTTTCACCAAAAGGAACGAAATTCGGGGTAGCGTTTGCAAAGTTCAAAAATTCAAATTTTTATTAGACACACTACCGCTGATACCATGTGTGCTAGGGTGGTCCAAATTTTTTTTTTTAATTTTCATCCTCTCGCTCCCCCCCCCCCAAATTTATTCGGATCAACGACAAATAAATCTGTTTTTTTTTAAAAGATACTCAGAGGTTCCGCAAGCCCCATGAAGTTGTGTATCGAGTTAAAACTCAAGATTTCTCTTCACAATAAGCCATAAAATTGGAATCAAAAATTACTTTTTGAATTTCGCCCCTGTAAGTCTGTTTTATAGGGTCCCAAAAAAATCCCATAAGTGAAAATTTGGGTTTTACATATTTTTGAAGCTAATTATTATTTTTTTCGATTTCTTTTAGTACAAATTGTTTCTAATGTACAAAATATTACTTTCTACTTATAATTAGATGTTTAAATGAAATTTTTTTACAATTTCTTATTTTTTATAGCAATTTTCTCTCAGAACAGAGTTAGAAAGTCGCGTGTTTTTTCGAATTTTTCAACTTTTCAGTTAGAGCGAAGCACTTATCAATTAAAGATACCAAAAATAATTGTTTAAACAATGTATTATTATTTATAACAATATTCGCTTACAATAATATTACAGAGTTGCGGTTTTTTTCTGAAATTTTCAACTTTTTGTCCACATTTTAATTAGCGTGAGGTAATAATGGATTTAAGTTAACAAAAATTATCCCCTAAATAATTTATTATTCTTTTTAATCATATTTTTTTAAATAATGCTAGAAAGTTGCGTTTTTTCTGAAAGTTTTAAATTTTTGTCCACTTTTTACTTAGATTACGGTAATAATTAATGCAATATAACAAATATAATTGTTCAAAGAATTTATTATTGCTTATAACTATCTTCTCTTATAGTAATGCTACATAGTTGCGGTTTTTTCTGAAATTTTTAACTGTTTGTCCACTTTTCACTTACGAGTAGTGAGACAGTGATTAATACCAGTTACCAAACATAATCGTTCAAATAATTTATTATTATTTATAACTATCTTCTCTTAGTGTAATATTAGAAAGTTGCAGTTTTTTCTGAAAATTTCAGCTTTTCATTGACATTTTACTTATCAACAAATAATAAATGAACATCAACAAGAATTATTTCTTAAGACCTTTGTGTTAAAATTCATACTTTTTGAACATTATCAAAAGAGTAAAAATACTTTATTCAGAAATTTACATCGCGACTCTGGGCATTTATGTACTTTTGTACGTGTGTCGGGTTCAGAGACTATATATGCAAAAAAAACCGCAACTTTCCAGCATTATTCTAAATATAATTTGTACTAAAAAATCCGAACAAAAATAATTATTAATGCCGAAAACTCACAAAATCCAATGTTTCACTTTTAGGGATTTTTTGGGACCCTATAAAACACACATATGGGTGTGAAATTCAAAAAATAATTTTTGATTCATATTTTATGGCTAATTATGAAGAGAAATTTTGAGCTTCAAAGCGGTACTCCCAATATTGACGATTCTGAATAAAATTTACAAAAACGTCTCTTTTTCTTATGGGAAATACGTGTTAAACTTCATGGGGCTTACGGAACCTCTAAATATATATTATTTCAAAAAAGAAATACGCATTTATTTTTACGTGGATTCGAACAAATTTGGGGGGTGAGAGCATGAAAATTCGAAGAAAAAAAATTCCAATGCATTCTTGGACCACCCTTATGCATAAGTTCAGATTGAAACTTCATAAATTTAAAAGTTGTACCTAACCATTTTTAAACAAGAAAGAAAAATCAAATGAAAAGACTGAAAAATCCCGAAAAATTAAATTTCTGGCACTGGAAAATTCCAGGCAAGGAAAATATTCGAAAAAGAAAATTCCCGAAATTAGAAAATTGCCGACAATTTCAAATTACTGACAGCTTATGATACTACCGAATTTGGCGATTCCCCAATCTAAACAACTAAAAAATTGTTAAATAATAACATGAAGAAATGAAAAATAGTAAATAAAATGAAATACTTTAATTTGATGAACATGTTTTTTATTTTTTATTTTATATGTTTATTTTATTATTTACATATTGTTGAAATAATTTTTTATTTGTTTAGATTCAAGAATTTTAACATTCGGAAATTGTCCTGAGTCGGATATGTTAGAATGTAGAAAATTTTACTTCTTGAATTATCTATTATCGGGAACTTTCAAATTTGGTAATATTTTCTTTTTCGGGAATCTCCCAATGTCGGGATTTTCATTTTTTGAAAAAATTCCAGAAAAATGAAATGTACGAAATAAAAAATTCCGACAATTAGAAAATTGCCGACAATTTAAAATTCCCGAATAATAAAATCCCCGAAAGTTTATGATACTACCGAATTTGGAAATTCCCGAATCTAAACAATTAAAAAACTGTTTCAATAATAAATAAATAACAAAATAGAAAATACGTTCATCAAATAAAAGTATTTTATTCTATTTATTATTATATTATAAAATTAAGGGCATTTTATCAATAAGGAATAATCCAATTCGCGAATTTTACACTGTCGGCAATTTTATAATCTCGGGTTTCTATTTTGAATATTTTCTTTTTCTGGAATTTACCAGTGTCCAGAATTTTATTTTTCAGGATTTTTCAGTCCTTCCAATCAATTCTGAAATAAGATTTGAACATATAAAAGATGAAAATACTATAAAATAACTATTATAATAAAAATAAAAAGAATAATACTTGAGGGATTAGTGTTAATCCGATCGTTAATCCGGCCACCAGATCTCCAAGAGTATCATCAACAGAATATTTAGGTAGCCAAGTTACAATTGGGACTCTCTTTTTTGTAGCTTTCATTAAATTTATGTTTTTCATTTTTGCCAAGAATGAGATAGTCCACACTAGAATTAGAAACAGAATTAAAATTTAGAATTTATTACTTTCCTATTTTTTAATTAATTCTACTTCACACACTACTTTGGAATTTTGTTTGTAGAATTATTTGTCCAGTCAAAAAAAATATTTGAATACTCAACGCTGTTTTTCACGCTTGATGATCAAAGCAACATCTAATTTCCGGTTGACGGTCATTCATTCTGCTTTTAATCGAATCGTTTCAGCCGATAGAAAAATATTTTTGGTTTACATCCGAAAAAAGCTAAAAACATTTTTTTGAAATCGGTTAATATCTTCTGTTTTTTTTTTTGATTTAAGAATTCAAAAAAATTCCTATTAATTCAAAAATGATGGCGAATTTTTTCATACGTACAGTTTATACTAATAAATAATGGTGAAAAATTAGAAATAGAAAAAAAAAACAATTTTGCTCAATTCAGAATTTTTGAAAGCTTGCAAAAATACATGCCTTTTTGAATTAAGTCATATGCAAATATTTTGGAAAAAGTTTAATACGTCGAACTTAAAATTCGTTAAGCTTGAACCAAAGAAACATGTTATTTTGCTTTTTCGGGAAATTTTTTTTTCATGATTTAGTAATTTTTTTTTTCTCGACTTTGAAAGGCTTCAAACACCATAAAAAATGTGCTTTCATGCAAGCAAAATAATAATATGTTTCTTTGGTTCAAGCTGAAGAAATTTCAAGTTCGACATACTCAACTTTTTCCGAAATGTGTGCATATGACTTAATCCGCTAAAAACATGAATTTTGCACATTTTCAAAAAATTCTAAATTGAGCAAAATTGTTTTTTATTTCTAATTTTCTATTATTATTTACTAACATAAACTGTACATATGAAGAAATTCGCCATGATTTTCGAATTTATGGTAAATTTTTTTTTGAATTCTTAAATCAAAAAAGAGAACAGAAGTTACTTATCGATTTCAAATGTGTTTTTTACCTTTTTGTATGTCAACCCATAAATTTTTTTCCCTAATTTAAAACGATTCGATTAATTTTAGCATTTCCACTTCGCCCTAATATATACATATGATTATTTTGTACTCACCCTGAAAATGTTACAAATATAATCTGAAAATTATATAGAAATAATATAATCAACTAATTTTCCTTTGCTCGACTGCAATCTAACAATTGGTGCGATTATTACAATTTGCGCTTTCATACGAGAATGATAATAATTTTTCTGTACATAGTGCATGTAACTTTAACATTGTCGTGTTGCTCGAGGTGCTCCCCCACCCCCCTCTAAAAACGTTACATAGTTTTTAAACGGCGCGGACCCGCACAGTGAGAAAAAAGTGGACTTGGTTCAAAAAGTTGAGAGGTCGTATTTTTTACCCAATTTTGAATTTTCTTTTTTGAAACTGAAGCTTATTAAATTTTAGAAAGGTCTGTCAAGGCCGGTTAAAAAAAATTTACTAATTCGCTATTCAAGTTGAAAGATGGCAAAAGAAACCAGAATTTTTTAGACTTGAACAACCTTTTTCCGTCTGTTTACTAACATTTCTTCAAGGACGAAAAATCAGTAAATTTACTCTCGATGAACGTAAATTCTCATTATAGACTGAGTTTGTTCATTTCTGTATTTGTTATAAACAAATAATTTCAATTAATTTTAACATTTTCACTCCGCCCTATTATATGTCTTATTGAAAAAATATCAATAAACAGAGCAAAGTAGGTAATACAAGTATAACAAATTTCGGTTTTTTGTCATTTTTCAAAATAAATACAAATTAGTGAAATTAAAAAAAAAAGAAACTTTGAAATCAGTTAAGAAATACAACCTCTGAAAATATTTCAACCAAAAATTTTAATTTTTCCTCACTGTGCCCCGTATCGATTACTGAAAATTGGTAAAGACGTTGAATGTCTTTAAGGGCATGTACCAGAGTGTCACGTGACCAATTACATATTTCATATTCGGCGGCTTTATAATTTAAAAAATGTAAATATTGTGTCAAAATTTTGGAAAATGGTTCAGAATATATAAGGGCAGGTCTGCCTAGCCCATTTGAGACCTTGTTTCGATTAAATAGTGCAATTTTATTAATGTTTAATTGGAAATGTAGCCAAGAAAATTGCTTCAGAGCCCTATAAGTGAAATTAATGAAATTACATTATTTAAACAAAATACTCATTCGGTTCTATAGCCCCTTTATATTCCCGAGGATCAAGGAATTTATATGGTAATGGTGAATAAGGGATGTGTAGAAGAAGGGATAGGTTTTAGATCAATCTAGAAGTCATCGCGTGCTGTTCATTCAAACGACACACTCTTTCCACAGCACGCTCTGACACGGGTCACTGATCAATCTCTCTAGCAATCACCTCAGGTGAAGAGCTTCGCAGAGCCATCATACATCACGATTTTCACATAAAGACTCAAACTCACTGATAAACCTATAGGAAGATCCACATTCTTCATCCCAGCCACATCCACTAAGCAAAGCTCTTCATGAGGACCCATGGGCATCCAACATCTTTCGTTTCAGACGTCACTCTTGTTCTTATAAACAATCCTCCTCCATACATCCCTATCCTTGCATGCATCTTTTGCTACCTCTACATTCATCCATATTTTCATGTAAGCTTTTGTGTTTCTACGGCTCTTCATATCTCTCCGGTTCAGAGTCTCATTCGCACAGTCCAATTATTCTTTCTTCGGTCTACCTGTGGGTACGCTACCATTCATTGAACTTTCTTTTACTCTTGTCAGTCAATGTTTTTTCTACACCACATTCATTGAGAACCCACTCATTACTGACTTTGTGCATAAGTGTTTAACCGCATATATTCTGCAAGAAATACATATAATTTTAGCTTTATTCGTTACATTTTCACTTCTAGTAATGGCTCGTACACTGCCGATAATCTTTCTACCCTCGTTTTTACGTCTTGATATCTCTAAATCTATCTTTCCGTCAACAGTAAACAAACTTTCAAGACTCACAAATCATCAACTTGTTCTATTTTCTCTTCGTTTAAGGCCGTAATGATTCTGCCGTAACAATCCGATCATCTGCGAACGCCAGTTCACGCACTTTCAATGTCCATTTAATCTTACACTCGCTTTACTACCACTTTATATTGCTTTTATTGCTTTTAGAAGCCAACCATTCAATCCATACTCTTTTAAGACGTCCCAAAGTTTATTTCTATCCATATCATCGAAAGCTTTTTCCGGATCAACAAATGCATAGAAAATTTTCTTGTTTACTCTCAAACTTTTCTCTATGATATGTTTCAAGCTAAATATCTGATCCGCACATAATCTCCCTGGTTCAAATCCACATTGGACTTCCCAGACATTTTTCTATGAGCTTACCATTGGGTGAATGTTTTATATTTTGTCCACGATACTTAGTAGGCCAAACACTCTATAATTAGTACAGTTACCTTTATCACCCTTTCCCTTGTAAAGTGAAAGGATAATCGTCTTTCTCTAAACATTTGGTACTTCACCGTCCTCAGCATACATGTTCATAAATTAGCTCAGCCACACAAAGAAATATCCACCACCGCTCTCAAGGTAGTACTTCCTTCAGGCGATTTTCTTAAGAAATCGTTGAAATTGAAATATAATGTAAAGGAATATGTCTTCGATCATCTCCCGAAGTTTCAAGCCTTTCTTGTTTTTAGTTTC
>JAUMHM010000048.1:2192523-2212953 GCA_032362435.1 Melikaiella ostensackeni
CAAGAAGATTAAGTTTCTACCAAAAAAGATTAACAAAATATATTAATTTTCAAGCAAATAGATGAATTTTCAAAGCAAGAAGACAAATTTTCTACACAATAGTTGATGTTTCAACCAAAAAAGATTCATTCTCTACGAAAATGTAATAGTTGATATTTCAACAAAAAACGTTTTTAATTTTGAATAAAAACCAGTTGAATCCAACCAAAAAAAAACAATTTTCAACAAAATAGTTGAATTTTCAAGTCCAAAAGACTAATTTTCAACAAAAAAGTTAATTTACCGTTGCAGGGTCATCTTTCGCAAATTTTGCAAACTTTGTTAAAATTTATCATCAGGAAGTGTTCTTAACGTTATCTAAGTTCGTAACGTTAATTTAAATGACTCCCCCTCCCCCTCATGTTACCAACCGTAGTTCTTGTCGTGACCCCCCCCCCCCCCCCACAAAAAAAATTGGTAACGTAGTTTATGGACGGCCCCTAATGTAGTCGTTAAATTTAATTTGAGAGAACAATTGAACAATTTATTTTCTTCACAAAAAAGTGAAATAGTCCATAAAAAGGGTTTAATATAAAAAAAAACAAGATTACAGAAATGTTGGCTACAAGGGAACAAATTTTCTCTCTTAATAATTTATCTAGTTTCTAAAGTTTATTTGTTTTAGAGAAAGATTTTAAAAATGCCGTGACATTTAAAATATTTTAAGTAACCTTGGTAGTCTCAGTCTTCCATTTTTGAATATCTTAAAACTCTGAGCCATCAAATTTTTTCGTTAAAAAGAAGAATTACCACCTTTTTTTTCTTTTTTAGAGATCATAACATTTTGCGTCAATATTAGAGAATTTTTTATTGTGAAACTGAAAACTTGCATAATTCCTAATTATAAATTTTCAAAATGAAAACTTCAATTTTAAAGATTTGCAATTCAAAGTTCTACTATATTGAGGTGTTACAATTGAAAAATCTTGAATTTTCAAAATATAGAATTTCAGATTATTAAATTTTCAATGTATTTATGTTCTAAAGGTATGTAATTTTGTACCTTTTTTGGAATATTTAAATTTTGAAGATTTACAATTGAAAATTTTTCAATGTTAAAATTGTTAAAATAAAAATTCTTCAATTTGGATGATTTTCAAACGCAATGTTTGATTGTAAAACTTGAAACTTTCATAATTTTTAATTGTAAATTCTCAAAATTTAGAGTCGCATTTACAGAAGACTTACAATTGAAAATTCTTGAATTTTGAAAATATAGAATTTTAGATTATTCAATTTTCAATATTTATTTTTTAAAGGTATGTAATTTTGATCCTTTTTTGGAATAGTTCAATTTTTGAGACTTGCATTTGAAAATTCTCCAATTTTTAAGATTTACAATTGAAGATTCATTAATTTGTCGAGATTGAATCCGTTTAAAATCAGGTAGTTTCTACACTTCAAATCGCAGAATCTCTCAGCGACGAAATATGTGTTTTTTAAAGAGAAAATTAGGTGATACGTATTTTTCCACGATGTTACGAGTATTTGAATTTTGACGTCAATTTTTTAAAAAACACAAAATTTTTTTTCGAAATTTTATAGTTTCTAATCTATGTCAGATATTTCAAGTTTCTTTTTGAATTCTGGTGAAGACATCCTGTTAGTTTTATGCGGGCTAACACATGCCCCCTGCTCTTTCGTGGTATCTTTCATCATTTACGAAAAAAATTAGAAAATTATATTTTTAGGAAAATAAAAATCTCTCGGTCACAGAAATGGTTTAGCCCGCATAAAACTGTTAGGATGTCTTCCTTATATCAGCAGTAATCTTTAAAAAATATTGCAAAAAATAAAAAAGGTGGGGTTTTGCAGAATTTGTATATTTTTGTATATTTTTCTTCGAATTTTGAAGAGATGAAAAGAAGATTTTCTGGAAAATCCCAGCTTTTGAGCTTTTGCGTTTTTTTAAATACTATATACGTCAAAATTCAAACACTCGTAACTTCGTGGAAAAATGTTTTTCTCAAATCGGAAAAATAAGTGTCACCTAATTTCCTTTAAAACACTACATATTTCGTCTCTGATCTGCGGCTTGAAGTTTAGAACCTGTCTGATTTGAAATGGATTCGATCTGGAATGTTTATAGTTTAAAATGATGTAATTTTGAACGTTTTTTTGACGTTAGTAATATATGGACGATCATCAAGGTCTCACCATATAAAAACAAAGAAATACTACATTTCTGAACGTGTGATAAAAATAAAAAGAGTTTTATTAATTTGGGGGGCAAAAAGTTTAGTGTCGAGGGCATAAAAAAAAGTTTCTGAGTCAGAATTTTGCCGCTCATGAGTTGAGTTATCTGAGATTTGAAGGATCGAATTGTTTCCAGAATTGAGTTTTCTTTACCTAGACGAGGATGGCAAAAAACAGTGAAGGCTAAACTAACTTTTCTATAACAGTGACGATTGAAGTATGTATATAAAGAACATGTAAAGCCATTATCGCTTTCAGTTCGCCCGCGTAACTTGAACCGAGCCAATACCGATAGTTTAGTGATAGTTTCGAGTATAGTAAACTTTCCCTGGGAATAAAATTGATCGCGCGACTAATTAAATTGTTTACTTACATTTCGTTTGATTGAGTGCAAATGGCATTCCCGAAATACTTGTGCCAGTGACTTGGTTCGATTCATTGACCTTCTACAAACTAGATTTCTTCTTGTTGCATTCCCAAGACATACGGAGACAACTTTTTTATCTTCGGGACTTGTTCGTAAATACAATATATCCATACAATTATTAATCATTATTCAATTTAGAATTTATCTGAGACACGACCGAAACTTTCGTTCCATTTCGTTTTTGATAGAAACAAATTTAGAAAAAAATTTTTAAAATTTAGAAATTATTTTGTTTAACTGGCAGTAGCGAAATGGAACAAAAGTTTCGGTCGGGTCCCTGAAATTTATTGAAACTTTAACTAATATGAAGAACCTAAAGTTTAAAACATTCTAAATGAGCGAAATATTTTTTCTCAATTCAAATTTGTCTTTTATGTTTCTAATAAAATACTAACTAATGTTACCAATAAAAATCATAATCTGCTATTTTTAAATCCAATTTTGGTTTTATCAAAGAAATGACTTCTCTCTCTCTTCTTCTCTCTTGATAAAGTTTTGAATGTTCAAATAAACGGAATATGTTTTTCTCAACTCAAATTTGTCTTTGAATTTTGTTCTACTAAAATACTAACTAAACATGTTACCAATCAAATTAAGCCTCATAATCTGCTATTTTTAATTCAAATTTTGTTTTTATTGAAGAAATAACTTCTCCTCTCTGGTCCTAATTTTTCTGTTTAGCCAAGTTTGTTTTTATTAATGAAATAGCTTCTCTTCTCTGGTCCTAATCTTTCTATTTAGCCAAGTTTGTTTTTACCAAAGAAATAAGTTCTCTTCTAATTAAAGAAATAACTTCTCTTCTCTGGCCCTAATTTTTGTATTAAGCTGTATTTGTTATTTATTTTTAAATCAAAGTGCACAGTTCTGATAATTAAGCAGATGATAAAGTTTTGAACGTTCAAATGAATGAAATATTTTTTTCTCAACTCAAAATTTGTCGTTGAATAATGTTCTAATAAAATACTAAATATGTTACCAATCAAAGTAAGCGTCATAATTTGCTATTTTTAAAACCAATTTTGTTTTTATTAAAGAAATAACTTCTCTTTCCCGGCATTAATTTTTCTGTTTAGCCAAGTTTGTTTTTATTAATGAAATAGCTTCTCTTCTCTGGTCTTAATTTTTTTATTCAGCCAAGCTTGTTTTTATTAAAGAAATAACTTCTCTTTCAATTAAAGAAATAGCTTCTCTTCTCTGGTCCTAATTTTTCTATTAAGCTATTTTTGTTATTTTTTCTCAAATCAAAGTGCACAGTTCTGATAATTAAGCAGTTGATAAAGTGTTGAACGTTAAAATGAACGAAATATTTTTTTCTCAACTCAAAATTTGTCTTTGAATATTGTTCTAACAAAATACGAACTCAATATGTTACTAATAAAAAAAGCATCATAAACTGCTTTTTTCAATCCAGTTTTGTTTTTATTAAAAAACTAACTTCTCTTCTGTGACCCTAATTCTTCTGTTTAGTTATTTTTTAATCCAGTTTTATTTTTATTAAAGAAGTAACTTCTCTTCTCGAGCTCTAATTTTTCTATTTAGCTATTTCATTAATCCAGTTATGGTTTTATTAAAGATATAACTTCTCTTCTATGGCCCTACTTTTTTTTATTTAGCCAAGTTTTTTTTATCAAAGAAATAACTTCTCCTTTCTGGTCCTTATTTTTCTATTTAGCCAATTTTGATATTTTTTCTTGAATAAAAGTGCGCAGTACTGATAATTAAGCAGTTGATAAAATTTTGAACGTTTGAATAAACAAAATATTTTTTTCTCAACTCAGATTTGTCTTTGAGTATTGCTCTAATAAAATACTAACTGTTGCCTATAAAATAATCTATTATTTTTAAATTAAATTTCGGTTTTATCAAAGAAATAACTTCTCTTCTCTGGCCCTAATTTTTCTATTTAACTATTTTTCAATTCAGTTTTGCTTTTATTGAAGAAATAACTTCTATGGTCCTACTTTTTCTATTTAGCCAAGTTGGTATTTATGAAAGAAATAGCTTCTTCTCTCTGGCCCTTATTTTTCTATTTAGCCAAATTTGATATTTTTTCTTGAATAAAAGTGCACATTACTGATAATTGAGCAGTCGATAATGTTTTGAACGTTTAAATGAACAAAATATTTTTTTCTCAACTCAAATTTGTTTGTGAATATTTCGCTAATAAAATACTAACTGTTAATAATAAAAATAAGCATAATCTGTTATTTTTTAATTAAATTTTAGTTTTATTACAGTAATAACTTCTATTCTCTGGCCCTAGTTTTTCTATTTAGCCAATTTTATTATTTTTCCGTACTAAAAGTGCACAGTACTGATAATTGAGCAGTTGATTCCATTCGCCTCAGGTCAAATGGACAATAAGGCACTTGACACTTTTCTTATCAAATCTCTGCATCTTTGGTTTCATCTTTCGCTACACTCAGTAAAAAGTTTGTGAAAACTCTTATCAAATCTCACTCTTATCAATTTCATTATAAACATTATACTGTTTACCTGTATTTTAAACATATTTTTAAAAGATACAACAATTTATCTGTGCAGTAAAAATTTTATATATTAAACTATAGTTCTTATCTCAGATAGTTACGAATGTACGTGGAGTTCGCAAATTGTGGTAAATATATAACTAAATTGTTATACGTTATATTTTATCAAAGCCATTCTTCACAAAGTCAAATAGAAAGAAAAGATAAATTATTTACGAGGGATGTCCAGGAAGTAACAAAGGCCTATTTAATTTTAATTGTTGTTAATTTATTATTTTACGTAGGGATACATCTGTACTGTTTCATTTTTAGTGAAACGCATTACCCAGATTTTTGAGAGAATTAAAAAAATATTTTTAGGGGTCTTTCAAATCCATTTTTGCAAAAAATTGCTAATTTTTTTTAGTTAGCGCTGGTAATAGATTATTTTACTTTGGTATACAGAATACTAAAATGCATGCATGCCAAAATAAAATAATCCATTAACAGCGGCAATTAAGAGAAAGTCATTTTTTTCAAAAGTTGACTGGAGTGACCTCTATGTATATATTTTTTAATTTCTGCCAAAATTCAGGGGACATTTTGACACCAAAAGGAACAATTTGTAGGGGAGCCATTTAAAAAAATGATTTTTTTGGCCCACCCTATTATTTATGTATATTATGTGTACAATTATGGTTAACTGCTAGTCTTTTTATTCACTTTTGTCTACATTTTATATGAATAAGGTATAAGTGGAAAATGTGTTATCGGAAGTGTAATAATTCATCTTCTGATTTTATGCGAATGTCGGGGTCGTTGTCTATTAGCTTTCGTTTTTATTCTCATCGCAGATATCATTAAGTATGTAAGATTAATATTTTGCAAATTGAATTCGAAGATATCTTCGAATATAAATTAGTTATCAGTAATTATATCATTAATAAACCATTAGGTCATGAGTAGAGCAATTTCATCCAAGAAAAGATTCTACGCGACAGCTCTCATAGTTTTATTTGTTTTTCAATTGCATGTTTCAAGCTAATTTAATAGTCTTTAATAATGTTAATTCAGTAGATATTATTTGTATCAAATTTTTCTGTTCTATATCTAAAATTTTTTTCGATACAGGGCTCGGATCAACTAGAAGGCTTAAAAAAATCACATTAATCGCATAAAATTACAATCCTTCCTCCCCTAAAATCTTTACCACATTCTCTTGCCAGCTTCCTTTATTTTCAATTCCTCTCATACATCCTTCTCATACACACTTCTATGTTTCCTCTTCCCATTCACATATTCTGCGCTTTCTGCTCTCCTTATTTTCCCAATACATCTCTTCCTTGACCTCGTTTCTCAATCTAAATCTTGCTATTCTTGTCCATCTTCTCTCCCCATCCCTTTTATAAGTACTTTGGTACTCCTTCCTTTTTTATCATCTTATATCATTTATTATATTTTGACTCCTCGATCATCCCCCATCTTTCTATTAATTGTCTTTCCCTAACTCTCTCTCTTTTACTCCCTTAGCTTCCCTTCAAATTTCCATGCCGTCTTTCCTGCTCTAGTACTTAATTCATCCCTTTGTGCTTCTTTTCTCACCATATATCCAGATGTCTTCTAGCTTACCCCTAGTGTCCACCTTATATACCGTTCTTGTAACCTCTCAATCTCTTCCCTTTCCTTCCATCCCCATATCTCTGCTCCATATCCTAATACCGGCTATACCAGCGTATCAAACAACCACATTCTCCGTCGCCAATCTTTTTAAACCTTTTCTTTCCTATTCCTGATATCTGTTTTATTACCCCTGCCGCTTTTTCACTCTTTCGCTTAAATTAGATCTATGATGTCCATTTGCTCGCGAGGTGTATCCCAAATACTTGAATTCCTTTACTTCTTCTAACTTTACTCCCTTCCATCTCCTAGTCCATTTTTTTCTCCTCCTTTTCTAAACCTCATTTTCTTTTTTTTTCTACATTTAAATACAACTTTTTCTCATCTAAGTATTTCTCTAACCCTGTCATTAAGCCATCCCTTCTTTATCCTTCGTCATCACCACTATATCGTCCGCGTATGCCAGTGTATATATCTTTTCGTTTCCCATTCTAACTCATGCCGATTTCTTCTCTTCTTCAAATGAGATCAATATATTAAATAAAAGTGGGCTCAGACGACAATCTTGTCTTACTCCTCTCACCAACCAGAAAATATCTCCTGCTTGATCTGCTATCTTTACCCTGGTTTTTGTCTCATGAAAAATTTCTGATACTCTATTTATTAAACCCTCTTTTATCCCCCTTTTCACCATAACTTTTTCTATCTCGTCTTGGTTCAGTGAGCCTGGAGTTAGAAATCCATTTTTTTCCAGAATCGTTAAGGATGTCGGTAGCCAAACCAAATCGTTGGAGGATAAGGAGGGATGGCAATTGGATAAGCAAATTCGTGAAGAAACGAATACCAATTGTATCTTGGCTCCCTAAGTATGATTCAGACAAATTTTTTAATGATGCAATTGCTGGTATTACAGTCGGGCTAACAGTAATGCCTCAAGGTCTTGCATATGCGACACTGGCAGGTTTGGAACCACAGGTAAAATTTTGAAAAGCAAAACAAAAATATATAAGTTTTAGATAGTCAAAAAATGGGATCATTCAAATTTTTTGTATGGAAAAGTAAAAAGTATTTCAAAACTTTAAATTGTTTTCAGTATGGACTCTATTCTGCATTCATAGGTGCCATAGTTTACGTTTTCTTTGGATCTTGCAAAGATATCACGATTGGTCCCACAGCTTTGATGTCACTCATGACTCATGAATACGTTCAAGGTCGAAGTGTTGACTTCGCGATCCTCCTCGCCTTTTTGTCAGGTTGCATGCAACTGATAATGGGCTTCTTGAGACTAGGTATTATTAATTAAATTACTTTATCAATAATAACTTTCTCAATATAACCATTTGAAGTTTATAAATATTAAATACGATTAAATTTTTTTGCAGGAGTTCTCGTCGACTTTATATCAGTTCCAGTCACGGTAGGATTCACTTCAGCAACATCAGTCATCATCGTAGCCTCTCAATTAAAAGGTCTCCTAGGTCTGAGGATTTCATCGTCAGGTTTCATGGATACCTTAAAAGCTGTCTTTCAGAACATCGGAGACACCAGCGTCTGGGACACCGCCATGAGCTTCACTTGCATCATCATCCTACTTTTATTTAGAGTAATTTTACTAAATTTTCTAGTGTATAAACTCCAGGGCTCGGACTCACACCACGATTGACACTAGTGCTGTGTGCTTCAACCAATCAATCGTCTGACAAATGCCAGACAAACAAAAAGGGTTGAATCAGCCAATAGTTAATCGAATAAATTCAGCTAAAACAGCTAAAACGAATAAACGATCAAAACAAGTAGTAATCGAAGCATCGACTAAAAGAATGTTTTATGAACAGAGATTTTGAATCACTGGAATCTATGTTCATGCTGCTAGTTTTTTCGATTCGGAAATTCGTTCGTGATAGCGCTGAAGTCTGTAAAGTTTAATTTTGACCAGGGTAAGAGAATAAGAGGAGGAAGGAATCCAAACACATCTCCCCGAGCAGAGAAACGAAACGACCAAAGGCTCTGGAAACGCAGGGTCTTACTTTCGCACAGATCGCTAACTACGCCCTAGTGAGAGTTTTCGTCATGTCGGGTTATCCTGAGGCCTGCCTAACTCCAAAGGAGCTGGACAAGCTGAGGGAGGAAATTTAAAAAAAGAGTGACGCATTACCGCGCTAGGGACTCGCCCGCAGATTCGACGACATCTTGCTTAGGTCAGGGGCCATCGTAGTGCAGGCTTCCGACATCTAGTTGAGGGATTAGCTGGTGGAGAATACACCAATGTTCAGGCTCAAGGAGGGACTAAACTTGTTGATCCAGGGGACTAAGTGCCTCCAAAGATCCACAGAGTGACCGTACTGATCCCCGGTACCCTTCGAGGAACCGTCGGTCGTTCTGGAGCGCCTGAGTTTCCAAAAGCCTACTCTACGAACATAGTCTTGGAGAATATACTCCAATAGACAGGGACGGGCTGGATTCTGGCTGTAGGTCTCCCTGAAAACGTAATTAAGGCCCTGTCGGCTCTAAACTACATACCTTATCTAGGGGCGAGTACGGTCTCCTTCCGGGTGACTCGAAAGAGGTCCTGATGCTTCCAGAGATACCCCGAAATAGTCGATCAATGGTTGAGGCGGGAATCTCAGTAATGCAGATAAATTTGCACCATAGCAAATGCGCCTCGGTGATTCTAACCAGGCATATGGCAGTGATACTGACAGCCATAGCCCTAAACCCTGGTTGTACAGGGAAAGGATTAGTGGCTTAAGAGGGTATGCTTCCATATATAAGGGTCCACACGAAAAAGCACCAAGGGCGTGCATAGCCGTCACAGGAATGGATGCAATCTTGGTACCCAAGCTCAGCTACAGGTACCTCTCTGTTATTAAGGTGAAACTCAGGGGTGCAACTGGAGAAAGATTAGAGGTGTACGTCACCTTGGCTTACTTTCCGAGCTACGCTCTGGGGGCCCCGTCTCTTAGAGAGGTCGAGGCTCTCAGTGACGCAAACTCCCACCATATAGTGTGTGGGTACACAAACATCGACGGTAGAGGAAGAGACTTCACACATTTCAGAAAAAAAAACAGGAGTGAGGTTCTCGATCTGACTCTATCTTCGGAAGAACTCAGGAGAAAGGTAGTGGGCTGGAGAGTCTCCGACGAAGAGTTTCTCTCGGACCACAAATATATCTTGTTCCAGTTAGCTCTAAGGAACCCGGCGGCTTCGAAGATCAGAAAACCCAAGAATACACTTTGGGGCTCATACAAGGAGGAACTCAGAGGTAGGCTCGTGGAATTCCACACGAACCATGGTCCCATAGATTAGTTAGAGCACGCCGCGAAGTTTATGCGGAGGGCTCTGATCACATCATATGAGAATACTTGTCCTGCAAATACAATCAAATTTAGTAAAGGGGCGGAGTGGTGGAACACCCTTCTATAGATGCTCCAAAAAAAACTAGAGCGTTGTACAATAGGGCAAACAGAACTAAACTTCCTTTAGACCAGGACAACTACAAGATGGCTCAGAATGGATACAAGAAGGACATAATAACTCACAGACAGGAAGACTGGAAGGGCTTCTGCGGGGAAGCTAAAAACATTCCGGAGACAGCGAAGCTCCATAAGATCCTGACAAAAGGTACGGAGGCTTGCCTCGGGCTCATAAGGCTCGAAAATAGCGAGTTTTCCAAAGGTGAAGAAGAAACCCTAAATCATATGATGAAAGTCCACTTTCCAGGATTTTAGAGAAATCAAACCGACCGGAAGGAGTAATGCTGGAGCCAGGAGAGGGAGACTGCTGACTGGAATTTCGCTACAAGGGTCGTCAATATCAAGAAGGTGGAATGGGTCATCGGGTCCTTCTACCCCCTTAAATCACCATGGCCGGATGATGTCTACCCAATGCTTTTACAAAAGAATATGGACTGCAGCGACCTCCCACTGGAAAAACTATTTAGGGCGAGTATCGCTCTTAAACACGTCAAGGCTTAGTTAGGGGAGTAGTGCCGCGGGGATGCCCACAGGGAGGTGTTCTGTTACTCCTCCTATGGTGCATTATAATCGACGGTCTCCTTCGAAGGCTAAATGAGGAGGGGGTATTATAATAAGCAGGGATATGCGGATGACTTTAATCCTAATCAGAGGGGCTCATCTGGAAACGCTGATGGATCTCACGAGGTCAGAGCTACGCATTGTACAGTTTTACTGCGATAGCTTTGGGCTCTCGGTAAATTCGGTAAATTCGTGAAAGACCAGCTTGGTCATCTTCATGAAATTGTACAAAGTGCCGAATTTCGGCGCTCGTGCATTCTGTGGTAAGAGGCTGAAAACGCTGCTTTCAGGCAGATCGCAGTCTGATCAGACAGCCAAACAACATTAACTGCAGTTGGAGAACCGGACATAACATCAGAGCTGGTTTGGGAATGCTAAAGGTAATTAACCAACTGACAGAAAACAATAACGTTATCGTCATATGGGTTCCTGACCACGCAGGGATCAGGGGCAACGAAAAAGCGGATCAGCTGTCGAAGAGCGTCATAGCAAGTGAATACATAGTTCCGAAACCGGTATTGTTACTAGCGTCTTGCTGCATCGGGATGGCCATCAAGAACTGGGTCCGGACGAAACACCGGGAGTACTGGGAACAAACCCAGGGTTGTCAACGGGCGGAAGCCATCCTGGGCTGTACTTACAGGATGAACAGAGCTATGGAAATCCTAAAGTTACTCAAGAAAGACCTAAGGACAATGGTTCAGATGCTCACAGGGCATTTGAACTATCACAAGCACAAAATCCCACGACAGTGTGCAGACAATGCGGCAGGGATGACGAGACACTCTTGCATGTTTTAATGGTAGTGCCTGGCACTAGTCAGGCTCAGGCAAAAAATGCTTGGGGCCCATTTTATCCTATGGATTTTATGCTAGAGACAAGAAAATTCAAATTACTAATCATTATTTATTATTTTATGTATTTTTCTATACTGTACCGTTTGCTCTAATTTTCTTCGTTAAAAAACTCGTGCCACTATTTTTCTGTTATTTTTAAAAATTTATGCCACTATTGACATTATTTTCGATCTCTGAAATGAGCCCGAGCCCTGAAACTCATAATCAAAGAAAAATTCGCATAATACGATAACAGTCGTTTTCCTTTGCAGAAAATGAAAGACATAAGGCTCTGTTCCGAAGGTGAGAAGCCCACGGAGCGGCAGCTGGTGATCATGAAAATCATATGGCTATTATCCACTGCTAGAAATGCGATCGTTGTCGTGATCTGCTCAGTCATTGCCTTCAAGATGGAATCATCTTTAACCGGTTCACCTTTCATTCTCACCGGTCCAGTCAGATCTGGTCTTCCAGACATAAGCCTACCACCATTTTCCACTCAGGTGAACAATCGCACCTTGAACTTTGTGGAAATGTGTTCTGAACTTGGACCGGCCATTGTTCTCGTTCCAATTATTGGTGTCCTTGGAAACGTTGCTATCGCAAAAGCTTTTTCTAGTGGAAATAACGTTGACGCGACGCAAGAGCTTTTAACCCTTGGTATTTGCAACGTTCTTGGATCCTGTGCGAGTTCAATGCCAGTCACGGGATCCTTCAGCAGATCAGCTGTGAATCATGCGAGCGGAGTCAAGACCCCGATGGGAGGACTTTACACGGGAGTGTTAATACTCTTAGCCCTGACCCTACTCACTCCCTATTTTTACTTCATACCCAAAGGTAGTTTATTTCATTTTTTGTCTCATTACTCACTCACTACTTAACACTTTTTATTTTTTGAGCTTAAACCTTGACGTAATTCATCATTATTTATGCATAGTTGCGTCACAAAATAGAAAGTCTTATTTAATCTTTTCATTTCAGCATCGCTGGCTGCCGTTATTATTTGCGCTGTGATTTACATGATTGAATACGAGGTTGTAAAGCTCATGTGGAGATCTAGCAAGAAGGATTTAATTCCTACTTTTGCCACTTTTCTCTTCTGTTTGATTATCGGCGTCGAATACGGAATTTTGATTGGGGTCGCGATCAACATCATGTTTTTATTGTATCCATCGGCTAGACCAAAGATACACGTGGACAAATGTCTGGTTAGGAAGCTTTCATGTGTTTGGGTTGAAGGTATTTATTTCTTTCAATTTATTTATTCATTCATTTCTAGACTGAATCTGGCTCGGAGTATCTGTTAGTCATACCAGGCAACAGCCTTTACTTTCCGGCAATTGACTTCATCAAACAATCTGTGGGTCACGCTGGAGTGAAACAAGGATCTAGTCACATACCAGTTGTTGTCGATTGCCGGTACGTCTTAGGTGCAGACTTCACTGCAGCTAAAGTAAGTTCAATCTATTTTATTTCAATCTGTTTCACTTCATTTCATTTCGCCGATATCAGTTGTGACCTAATTTAAAACATTTTTGATACTTAACTATAATAAAATTCAATGTTTTTTGAACTTATTTATCACATAAGTTTATAAAACTACCTTATTTTTATTTAGAAATTTGATTTTAATTTATTTATAATTATATTAAGTACAAAACAGACACAGTCTGTAAGATGGAAGAATGTATATTTGTAAAACTCGAAGGTAATTCCTTTAAAATTATAATTGGGTCAATATATTCTTCTCCAAATACTAACATTGAACAATTTCTGACCAATGTAAATGGAATAATTTTTTAAGTATCGTTGAAATACCCAAACTGACTTATATTAGTTGGAGGAAATTTCAATGGCAAAGTTAGGGAATTGAATCAATTGGAAGAAAAAATTTTCGAAAATAATCTGAATCTAAAAGGCATTAGATCGAGCCTAGGCTCTGAACAAGACAAAGACAAAAAGAGTAAACAGATTGTTGAACGTTTCGAAAGAAACGGGAGGACTAAAGGTTTCATACGGGAGGACTAAAGGCGACTGTCCAGCAGAATGTACCTTCTTAAGAGGAAAAAGTTCATCAATTATTGGTTTAGTTTGGTCTAATAACGTGGGCATATAAATAATCGAGGATTTTAATCTTTTAAGGGTCCTGACTAGATCTGCCCACTTTCCTGTAGCTATAACCGTACTAGATAACTCGTTTTCTAATTGTTATAACAAAGCCTGTGCTCCGTACTTCAAGTGGAGTAACAATATTGTATTAAAGCATAAAGAAAATATTCAATACTCTCCGCATTCTAATTCTGCTAACTTATCGATCGATGACCTCTCAAATAATTTAATGATATCTACTCGTATTAGCCTTTTCCTACCGAAATATCGATTTTCAAAATAGCCCGTAAGATTGCTATTTTGAGGTTCGGTTAAACGAGGTAACTACGAAGTTGAAGTTGGCTTCTGTGATTGCTATTTAGAAAATTGATATTTGGGCAGAAAAAACGCTCGGAACCAACGCGAAATTTTGAGGGGGATAAAATGAAGACCTTATTTACATATACAGTAAATCCTAAGTTTTTTCATTTGTCTCCCTGTGAGTTATTCATCCACGAAAATGAACAAAACCTTCAATGTGTGGATTTTCAAAATGAAAATTTTCGTATTTCAGCATCGAAACATAGAAAAGGACTAAAACTGTGAAAAGTCTGACCAAAAAATGAACCTTTTGAAGTAAAAGTTTTAATTTTTTAAAACTGAGCACAACGATTTAAAAAGACTATGAAGTGCTGAAAAATGATTATATTTTAGTAGTTGTTAAAACATAATTTTCGTTCATTATTTCACAATAAAGTTACTTTCGCGCATGTTAAATAAAAGTTTAAAGACTGTTTGATACGTCTGATTTCATTCAATTCAATTTTACATTGTAGAATTTGAGTTTTTCTCTGTTTTATAATGCACATAATTATAACATTTTTCTGTACCTTTGAATTTTGAAAATCAAATTTTTAAATAAAAATAAGGTCGTTTAATAAATTTATGTGATAAGTTAAAAAAAAATTGAATTTTATGATAGTTATGTATCAAAAAATTGTTAAATTAGGTCGGTGAAATAAAATGAAATGACACTCTGTTATTATTAATAAAAAACATCACATTTACAATTAATAACACAAATACAAAACAAGATTGTTATGATTGAAATTTAAAAACTAAGAAGCGTAAGGCCGTCAGGTAATTTTTTTATTAAAATTGGAATGATATTGGTTGTATCTGGTACATTTCCAAATTAAGAATGTCTCAGTTTTAAATGTTTCGTTTAAAATTTTTTTATTTTTAAGGCATTAGTTTCAAACATTAATTGCTTAATTTTTCATTTTTTAAATCGGGAAACTACTTTAAAAATGTACAATATTGAATTTTTCTGGAATTTTTCAGTTTTCCAAGTATTAAATTGTTAATTTTCAATACTTTATTTCGACACTTTGAAAATTGAAAACTATTTAGTATTATAGGTATAAATAAATGTAAAATTATTAGTTTTCTATTTTATTATTATTAAGAAACATTACATTTATTAAAATTAACAACATTACATACACAATTAATAATAGAAATACAAAACAAGATTGCTATGATTCAAATTTCATATTACACAAGTTTAAGGCCATTAAATAAATTTTTTTAAATTTGATTGGCATTGAGTTTGAAATTTTTATCTGTTACATTTCCAAATTAAAAACATTTCAATTTTCAATTTATCGTTTTAGAGCAAACCATTTTTAATATTTCAGTCTATAATTATTTGTAATTCTGATCACTTTCAACTTAAAATTGTTTAAGTTCTAAGCAATTACAATTCGAGATTATTAAACGATTTAAACAGAAATCAATAAAATTAGGCTTTCAAAGTGTGAATTTTTACAATTTTGAAAGACTTGAAAGGAAGATCAAAAGATTTTCAATTCAGCTTAGAAAACTTCTTTAATAATGTTTAACGTTCGTAAACATGGGTAAGGGTAATATGAATACATTTTTTGTGAAAACTGCATTGTGTCAAATTATTGTAAAGAAACGTTTATTGAAATGTGTTTGAAATGTCAATTGCCACTCAATGATATAACCAAATTCTCGAAAATTGTATTTAAATTTAAATTCAAATTATACTTTTAGGGAATTGCTGCATTGATTAATGAATTCAACAGTAGAAAGCAGGGTCTATACTTTTACAATCCGCGATCCGATGTCGTCGCAGTTTTGAGAGGCGCGTGCGGAGAAGAATTTCAACATGTGTCAACTGACGATGAATTGGCGTACTTATTAAATAATACAAGTCGAGGTAATTATTAAACGAAAGGATTCTGATTTAAATTATAATGATTCCTAATTTAGAAATACGTAATCTAATTTTTTTCAGACAAAAATTCACAGCAACTTTTAGACCTCAATCGCGATAAAATATACGAGCCCTTCGTGACGAATAATCCTGAACTAACTCATCGCGGCCCTTACGTATCCGGACATGAATTAAACGAGGTGAAGACGACGCTTCTGCATGCGTCGGGTAGTTGAAAGTTTTTCTTTAAAGCTCTCTGATTTTTTGTACAAATTCTTTTAACTTCAATAATGAATTATATATATACATTCAACTCTCTATTTAACTCGCCTCGGTATACCACCTACCAAGAATTGCTGCCGATTCGCATTCGTGGATGAGGGGGTCTAAAACGCTGAGAGAGAGGATTGCCACCGCCTCGCATTCGTTGATACGGGGGTCCGAGGGGCCGAGAGAGAGGCGCGTGAGCTCAGCGGAGTTCAGCAGTTGTTTACATCGTAGAAATTCTGTGAAGAGCCTCACGGTCAAAGTAGGTCATACCCGAGAATCGAGTTAAATGGAGGTTCCAGTATATATAATAAAAAATTTTGTCAAACAACCACCGCAGGGTCCCCCCGGGAGCGATTGCCATCCGAAAATGACACATTCTCCCAGTAGAACTGCGGTAAATCGCACTTATGGCCACGAAATGGACCGACGGTACTGTAAGGTACACTGTAAAAAGTTTCATAAAAATACTAGTGATCTTTGTGGGAAATTTACAAACAAATTGTAAAGTTCACTCAAGGAACGATGTAAAATTGCACAAAAAAATCGAAATAATCTGTAATTTTCCCCAAATCAGGGTGTCTAGTGACTCGGAAAAGTGGGGATTTGCCGGATGTTCTATAGAATGTTAAGGGATTTTTATAATTCCGTAAGGTTTTGTAGAACTTCATGTAGTATTATGAAATTTTATGGAATTTCAAGTGATTTTATGTAATTTTATGGGACTTTTTTAGAATCTTGTAAGACTTGAAATCTACAAAAGATTTCAAGGAATTTTGCTAGAATTTCATGATATCTTACACATTTTCATTGGATGTTGTAGAATTTTAACGGATTTTTACAATTTTATGATCATTTAAGATATCGCACGGAATTTCATGGAGTTTTTTTTAACCTTTTTTGTAAACTTTTCTAGTATCTTTAAGTACTTTTTAAACTAATAATAAGGTGCAAAATTGAGACACATCATACGCGAAAACGGGAAAAACGCTGTTTCCGATCTGGGAAATCCGGGAATTTGAGTATCAAATTTTGCTAGACACTCTAGTGTTCCTATGATTGTTGTGGAAAATTACACTTTTATTGTACATTTCATACAGGTATGGGAAAATTCCTTCAGAAATCGGTGTAAATTTACATTAAAAGTGTAATTTTCCCACAGGAAACATAGGAAAAAATTACAGAACGAAATGTATTTTTCAGTCACATTTTTTACAGTGTATATAGCTAACAATTGTGTGAAAAGATTTACATTTTACACGCATTTGTAGCGTCTCGTTGTAGATATAATATTTCAGTACGTATAACACTTATACATGCTTTTACGTCAGCAAAGGAGAGAGAAAGATTTGTTTTTCATATTTTTACTGAATCCTAGATTTCTTATTAGAGTAAACAATTTATGTCAAGATCGACACAAAAAGTATAATTTTTATGCCATTTAAGCACACTGTAAAAAATTTGGGAAATTTCCCCCACTCCTTTTTGCCGAAAATTCCACATTTTAGTTTAAATTATAAAGTAAATTCACCACATAACTGTTTTTATTTTTCAACTAAATTATATGAAATTGTCTGCAAAAGTTCTTGCGGAAACTTCCACAATTGGCAGGATATATTCTCTAAGGTACGTTGGGGAGTTTTCTCAAAATCGTGGTGACAAAAAGTACACAAAAGTGTAGATTTTTTACAATAATATTGGGGAAAATTCCCCAATATCCCAAACTTTGGTTTAATTTGTGTTATCATGATTTTGAGGAGAACTCCCCAAAAAAAATGTTTACAGTGAAGCATACGTAAAATTAGAAAAGTTTAATGCTTATAGATCTGATAAAATATTTGAGGTTTGTAGAACAGGGTTGCTACAAGACCTGGAAAAGTCATGGAGTTTTGAAAAAATGACTGGATTTTTTTTTTATTCGCGCCTACTACTAAAGCGTTCTACGAGGGTAACGTTTTCATGCAGAATTGTAGAAAATTATTGATTTTGGGTAACCTAATTTTTCATAGAAATATTTCATATTCATTAAACTTTGTAGAAATTCCAAATTTCTTACAAAAACCTATTAACAATTATAAAAAAACTAAACCGACATTTTGAAGTCGTAGATTTTTCTATTTTTTTCTTAGAAAATAATATTTATTCATAATTGTGTGTAGAAGTTTGTAATTGTATAAAAATAACTGCAAACACAGCTTTTGCTAATTGCAGATTTTTGTTATTTTTTTTAGAAATTCATAAATTTTTATAAAAATCGATTGAAAATTATGGAAAAATATAAAATTATTATATTAATATAAAATATAAAATTATTCATTGAAAATTTTGGATTTTTTGGTACAAATTTGTAATTTTCTATGCCGAACTATTCCAAATCTCTAATTTTTTTCCACCAGGGTTTGCATTAATTAATAGTCATACAAGACATTTTTGGTAATCAATTTGCGATCAGTAGACCTGGAAGACACGGAAAAGTCATGGAATTAAAAAAAATATTGAAAATTTTGTTTAGTCGCACCTACTTCAAACTCTGAATAATTATTTTAATATTGCAGCAGAATGTTTTCGAAAGTAGATCTGGAAAATCTGGAAAAGTCATGGAATTTTGTAACCAGACTTCTGTAGCAACCCTGTATAATTATTATGCCATTTAAGCAGCATACATAACAATAGAAAAGTTTAAATTATAGATCTGATAAGTCATTTGCGGGTTCTAAAAATAGATAACAGCAACAAAAAGACTTTTCTGAAAAAATCGCAGATATTCGTAAAAGACTGTGAAGGATATTGACCAAAAGGATTTGAACATTTTTGAAAAGTTTTACTCGAAATTGCAAAATTGACTTTCCCTTATCTTTTATTGAGCGGATTTGACAAGATTTATAATGCAATGATAATTGATATTGATTGATGAATTGATAAGATGGATAATGCAACCTACAGTGGATAATTAATTAATTTAATTTATTTATTTAAAGCGCAAATATACGTAAAATAATTCATTTTAAATTTAATTTATTAACGCGTATCGTGTCTGAATTATTGATTAAATTGAATTAATTTTTTACATTTGCTAGTATTTTTAATGAATGATTATCCACTGTAGGATGGTTTCCTCTACATACTCAGTATTGACGAGAGAAACAGACTTCTGTTTAAAATGGAATTGCATTGTTTCTCACTGATATTAAATGTAAAGTACGGGTTCAGAATATATCGGCGAGATAAACTTGATCTTGGAAAAGATGATTAATAGATCTGCGTCTTAATTATTCATTAAGTAGACTTAATTTTTCTCTATAGATAAATGTTATTTCCATTCCTTTGAATTCTGCAATTTCAACCTTTTTTTCTCTAGTTACTAGTTACGCAAAAGATTGTAGAATGTCCTCCTTTCTAATGGATTGTTTTACAATATTTAAAGTTCATAGCAAACGCACAAAGTCATGTTTATTATTGAAATGAGTTTTCCGAAGTAGATTAATATGATAGAGCAAGGAATTTATAACAGTATTTTAGCAAAGCCACAAAAGGGAAATTTCAATGCAAAAAACTTGTATGCGTTTACTTATTTTTAAGATTTCGTTCTTTATATTATGAATATATTCAATTGCGCATAAATGAGGCTGTGTCCCAATTCACAAGTAGAATGTATGTAAAAGCGTTTCATGAATGACTTAAAATGATGTAAGCAGCAAGAGTGTCATAATGTGTGAAAAAATAGTGTGGATTGAGACAAGTACAAATGTACGTTCACAGTGCTTTGTTAATTTTAATAAGACATTAAATACGATTTTCTCTGAAAAAATGAACGCCTTTCAAAACCCAGCGAAGTTGAAAGGCGTTCTTTTTTTCACAGAACATTTTATGTAATGTCTTATTCGAATTTTCCATCTTGTCTTATTGACGTAAAAATATTTCTAAGATTTGATTAGTCAAATGGGTTGGTACAATATAATTCTGTTTTGCGGATGGTAAAACGTAATCTTCTATTAGAACTGATCAGAACGACTAGAATGAGAATCTTGATAAAAATTGTATATTCGTCAATTTTTTCCAGTCACTTTCAAAAGAGAAAAAAATTGTCAAAAATTGGAACCGCGAAAACACTCACTCTTTCATTCATTCATACTTGATGTACTTGATGTACTGATGTACTACTACGGAGAATAAAAGTGTAAGAAAAAACTGGCTTATTTTACTGTAGGTATATGAA
>JAUMHM010000048.1:2237874-2262185 GCA_032362435.1 Melikaiella ostensackeni
TGAAGAATGTTGCATAAAAATTTCAGACAAAGATATTCAAACGCGCCAAAGATACGGCGAGTTAATCTAAAAAAAAAACGGATTAAAATTTTTGTAGCAGAAAATTACATATTTCTTTAATATCTTAAAAACTGAAATTACTA
The DNA here is from genome assembly GCA_032362435.1 of Melikaiella ostensackeni. NCBI lineage: Eukaryota > Metazoa > Arthropoda > Insecta > Hymenoptera > Cynipidae > Melikaiella > Melikaiella ostensackeni. The sequence continues at coordinate 2,238,018 of JAUMHM010000048.1, forward strand.
CAAAACATATTTATTTACCAAAAAGATGCGCCATGAAATTTTCTACAAGTATCAATTTTCAAAATCCAAATTCTAGATATATTTGAAAAACAGCCTGATGGTCAATGGTTATACGCGCAATTTCGGCTATAAGCCCTTTTCGTTGGCGGCTCCTCAATTGGTAAATTTCCAAAATTTAAAATTCCCGAAAATTTCAAATTTCCATTTATGTAAAATAAAATATGCTAACAGATGGAAAATATTGCAATTTTATTTTTTTTTAATTTACTAATTTCAACAAATTACTAATTTCAGGAATTTAAAATTTCAGTATTATGAAAATTCTGGTTTTAAAATTTCTGTAATTATACAATTTCGGAAATTTAATAAATTCGGTAATTTGTAATTTCTGAATTTTTTTTCTAGTTTCGCTAATTTTCACTTTCAAAATGTTTCAACTTCGTTAATAAATATTGTCGGTAGTTTTATTTACCTCCGGCGATTTGAAATTCCGAAAAATTTCATTTTTCGAAAATTTTCTATTTCGGTTATTATATTTTCGGTATTTTTCAATATTCGGGATTTTGCTTTTTCGAAAAAAATTATATTGCCCCCTTTAAATTTTCAGTAAAAAATTATTTTTTAACCAAAAAGACGAATTTTCAATAAAATAGTTGAATATTTAACCAAAACAGGTTAATTTTCAACCAAATAGTTGCATTTTCAACCAAAAAAGATTAAACTTCTGCCAAAAGAGATGATTTTTCAACCCAAAAAGACGAATTTTCAACAAAGTAGTTGAATTTTCAACCAAAAAGGATGATTTTTTTACCAAAATGGATGAATTTTTAACAAAATAGTTTAATTTTTAACCGAATAATAAAATTATTAATAGAAAAAGTGAATCCTCAACCAAAAATATACCAGTCGCTCAGATCTATTTCAAATCTGACAGGCAGGTAAACTTCGGATAGTAGAATCTCTGGGTGACAAAATTTTTATGTTTCGGATTCTGGTGATTTTCACTGTCCAGTTCCGAAATCCGTCGGAAAATTTGAAAAAAGCTTAAAATGATTATAATAGCATCGATTTTTTTAAAAACATGAACAGCCTATTTTCACAAATAATAATAATAATAAATAATAGGTTAAATGATAATTGTTTTTTTCATAAAATCAACTTTTTCACTTTCCAAAATTCAGCTGGGATAATAAAGTCGAATTTCATAAGAAGCTCCACTTTTTAATTTTATCAAATATATTTTTTTAATTCGTGCTTGTATAAGGAAGACATTCTGTAAGTTTTATGCGGGCCAAACCATTTTTGTGACCACGAGAATCTTTTATCGACAATTTTTTAAAAAAATTTTCTCTCGAACGATGCTAGATATCATAAAAAATAAGGGATCTTTTGTGTAGAATGTTTTCAAATGAGCAAACTTCTTTAAAAACATTTTTTTGTGTCTGTCGTTGTTTGTAAGAAAAATGCTAAAATTAAATTTTTTGAGAAAGAAGTTCTCGTTGCCGGAAAAATAATTTGGCCCGCATAAAACTTGCAGGATGTCTTCTTTACAGAAGTAAAAATTTAAGAAAACAATGGCAAAAAATAAAAAGGTGGGGTTTTTGTAAAAGTAGGCAAATAATTTATTTCAAAAAAAATCGATGCCGTTTTGTTAGTTTTTAAACCTTTTTCAAATTTTCCGACAGATTTCAATAGATTCCAAGGGGTTTGAAAGAGTTTTAACTGATTTCAGGTATTCGGATAGATTTTATAGGATTCCAAAGCTTTTAGTGTATGTTAAAAGATCCCAAGGGATTTCTGAGAATTTCAAAGATTTCAAAGGATTTGAAAGAATTTAGGGTATCTTTTAAGATTCCAAGAAGAGATTAAAATAATGTCAAGGGATTCCAAAAGGATATCAAAGAATTTCACGGAATATCTAGAGAAATTGAAGGAGTAAATTAAATGTAATGAAATGTTAAGGGACTTCTGGGAATTTCTGCGGATTTCATGGGATTTTATGGGGTCTCAGAGGATTTCCAGGGATTTAACCATATTTGAGGGATTCAAAGGATTTCAAAAGAAATTATAAGACTTCAAGGGGTTTCTATGGATTTCAAGTGATTTTGAAGACTTCAAGGAATTTAAAAAGATTTACGAGTTTTCCAGGAATTTGGAGAGAATCTCAAATGATTTCAGTGGTTCTAAAGGGTTTCAACGGGTTTCAAAGCTCTAAGGGTATTTTAAAGGATTTCAAGGGATTTTAAGGGGCTTTATCATATTTTATGGGATTTCAGAGGATTTCAAACATATCATCATTTTTAAAGAAATTTTAAAAGATCTTACAGATTTAAAGATGTTTTACGGGATTTTACTCTAGTTTTGTGGGGCTACTAGGGATTTTATAAATCTCAAGGAATTTCAAAGGATGGATTTCTAAGGATTTTTACGGATTTCAGGCATTTCACCATATTCGAGGAATTCAAAGGATTTCAAGAGAAATTATAAGATTTCAAAGGATTTCTATGGATTTCAAGTAATTTTGTAGATTTTTAGAGATTTAAAAAGATTCACGAGTTTTCCAGGCATTTGGAGAGGATCTCAAATGGTTTCAGAGGTTCTAAAAGATTTCAACGGATTTCAAAACTTTAAGGGTATTTTAAAAGATTTCGAGGGACTTTAAGGGCTTTATCATATTTTAAGGGATTTCGGAAGATTTCAAAGATATCATCATTTTTAAAAGAATTTTGAAAGATCTTACATATTTAAAGATGTTTTACGGGATTTTACTCTAGTTTTGTGGGGCTACTAGGGATTTTATAAATTTCAAGGAATTTCAAAGGATTTTAAAGAGCTTAGGGTATTTTTAAAGATTCCAAGGATTGTAACGAGATTTACAAAATTTTAAGACTTTTCAAAAAATTTTGTAGAATTCCAGAAAACGAAAAAGAACTTTAGAAAGGTATCTAGGATATGAATGATATTTGAAAGATTTCAAGTGATTCCAACGGATTTTTAAGAGAACTTTAGGGAATAAATGAAATGAAATGAAATTTCAAGGAACTTCTATGGATTTCTAAGGATTGCTACGGATTTCAGGGATTTTATCATATTCGAGGGGTTTAAGGTATTTCAAAACTTTAAGGGTATTTTAAAAGATTTCAAGGGACTTTAAGGGCTTTATCATATTTTAAGAGATTTCGGAGGATTTCAAGGACATCATCATTTTTAAAGGAATTTTGAAACATTTTACAAGTTTAAAGAAGTTTTGCGGGACTTTACTCGTGTTTTGTGGGACTACTAGGGATTTCATAAATTTCAAGGGATTTTAAAGGATTTTTAAGAAAACTTTAGGGAATAAATCAAATAAAATGAAATTTTAAGGGACTCCTTGGGACTTCTAATGATTTCTACGGATTTTAAATATTTGAAAAATTGCATGACACTATTTTCCTACTGTTATTCAAAATTTATGTTACTATTGACACTATTTTAAATTTCTTAAATGAGTCCGAGGCCTCTAAGAGGACAAACGAGAAAAGGGGGAAAAGAGGGGAATAGGGGAAGACTGTGAATACTGTGATAATTAAAATATGAGTTTTGATAATTCAAAAATATTAGCAACATTTTAGGCCCTGCTAAACAGTAAATACCAAAACAATCATTTCTACCTGGAGTTTCCTTCAATGAACCTAGGAAAATTCTGAAGACTCTGGCGCTCATCGAAAGAGTTGAGACTTTCAAATTTTCGAATTTTCCCTTCTATACTGCTGCCCGACCTTCGGGAATGAGGACTCGAGTAATTTGACTCAAACAAATCCTGACTCGCTGACCGCCTCATGAACTTTCTTTTCTCTACCTCGCTCCTATGTCTAAGATTATGTTTTTGACCCGAGCCAAAAAATTTCAATCCATTTTCGATTTTGGGAATGGATTCAAATTGCTTATACGCCAAATGACTCCCAATGCCTGGTTGATCCGAAGCCGCTTTTGATCTCGAACCCACTGAACTCGAAAAGATTCTTGGTGTTCCTCTATCCCTCCTTTCTTCGTCATCAAACTCTCTCAAATCGTCATAATGCTCAGGAACCTTCATCTGCTCCGAAGTCGCTTTTGATCTCGATCCCACTGAACTCGAGAGGATTCTTGCTGTTCTTCTCTCCCTCCTTACATCGTCGTCAAACTCCCTCAAATCTTCAAAATGCTCAGGAACCTTCATCTGATCAATAACTCTCGGATCTAATGGAAAATGTTCCAAATTTTCCTTTACATCATTATACTTAAGTCTAGAAGCACTTAAAAGTGAGTCGCTACCATCACCGAGAGTCTCTTCTTCAATTTCTTCATCGTGAGAATTATAAACCTGGTCTACGAAATCACAATTCCTGACTGCCAACATTACTGATAGACAAGGAGTTCTTCTTGGAGGTTGAGGATGTAATATTGCCGGAACAATTGCTTCCTCAAGATCAGGTCCTTTCACAACTATTTTCAACCCTCCTGATTTGGAATTCCTGTCAGAATTTTGAGAACTAGACCTTCTTGAATTATCGTCAGGACCAAAATATGTCACCTGATCCTTTTTCGAATTCTGACTAAGATTTCCGTTTTCTTTTATTTCTCCATTCATCAAACTTCCCTTTTTATCATAAACGAAAGTCTCAACTTCAGTTTTATTTGTAGATCCTTTGGAACTTGTTCTCGAAACTTTGGTTTTTGTATTTTCTGATTCTGGAATTTGTTTCCTGTCTTCGAATTCTTCTTCAGCGTCTTTAACAATAATTCTCAACTCTTCAATTACGTCGTCTATCGTAGTTTCTTGATCGTTGTCCTGCATTGAACCCATTTTTGCAGAAGCCTGATGTTTGAGATCTTCGGGACTGCTCGACCTTTCTGAAGAACTGATACCTTCATCTTCAGCATTCGAAGAGTGTTTTTTATTCTGATTTTTCTCAATCGATTTTTGACGATCCTGATTGTTGTAGTTATTCATCTTCTCCAGCTGTAGTTTTTGTAATTGGTTTTGGAGAACGGTCACCTTTTTGCTGAGGATTCTACAGGTTTCTTCAGATCGAACGACTCGCCTCTGAAGAGCTTCTACGTCTACGCAATTCTGCGTCCATTTTTGAACTTCTTTGTGTAAAATATCTGCTAAAGTGTCTTCCTCGTGCCCATCAATTTCCTTCAGCCATTCTTGTAAAACGTGAGGCTCAAATCCTGCTTCGCATGCTTCAGCCTGAAATTCAAATAAATATTTATTATGAATTAAAACGACACCAATTCTACTATTTTTTCAATTTGTCTTTAAAATTTTTTCAAACTTCTTCGCAAGATTAGCTAAAATAACATCCGCCATCTCAAAAATCGAAATTTCAAAAGATTTAAAAGATTTTCAAAACATTTAGAGAGATTTCTAAAAATTTCACGAGATTACAAAGATTTTAATAGATTCCAAAGTGTTTCAAAGGATTTTAACTGATTTCAATAATTTGAAACGATTTTATAGGGTATCAAAGCTTTTAGAGTATTTCAAAGTTTTCAAAAGATTTAAAGGTTTTGAACATTTCAAAAGATTTGAAAGATTTTAAAAACATTTCGAGAAGACTCTTGCTTTTCTTCTCTCCCGCCTTTCATCATCGTCAAACTCCCTCAAATCTTCAAAATGCTTAGGAACCTTCATCTGATCAATAACTCTCGGATCTATTGGAAAGTGTTCCAAAGTTTCCATTCACTTTTATAGGGTTTCATACATTTTAGAGTATTTTAAAAGATTCTAAGGAATTCCAGAGAATATCAGAGCATTGCAGAGGATTTCAAAGTTTTAAAAAGATTTCAAAGAATTTCAAAACATTACGAGAAGATTCTTGCTGTTCTTCACTCTCTTCTATCGTCGTCATCAAACTCCCTCAAATTCTCAAAATTCTCAGGAACATTCATCTGATCGATAACTCTCAGATCCATTGAAAAGTGTTCCAAATTTTCTTTTCCATTTTACAGGGTTTCAAGGCTCTTAGAATATTTTTAAAGATTCCAAGGAATTTCAGAGAATTTTCAGAGGGTTTCAGAGGATTTTAAGGTTTTGAAGATTTCAAAAGATTTAAAAGATTTTCCTCACATTTAGACGGATTTCTAAAAATTTCATAAGATTCCAAAGCTTTCAACATATACCAAGGGGTTTTAAAGGATGTTTAATGATTTTGGGGATTTGAAAGGATTTTACAGGGTTTCAAAGCTTTTACAATATTTTAATAGATTCCAAGAAATTTCAGAGAATTTTCAGGAAAGTTCAGAGAATTTCAGAGGATTTCCAAGTTTTGAAAGATTTCAAGCTTTTTAAAAATTTCAAAAGATTTCAAAGATTTTCAAAATATTTAAAGGGATTTCAGAGAATTTGAGAGGATTTCAAAGCTTTTAAAAGATTTAAAGATTTTAAAAATTTCAAAAGATTTGAAAGATTTCCAAATCATTCAGATGGATTTCTAAATTTTCACGAGATTTCAAAGATTTCAACATATTCCAAGGGGTTTTTAAATAATTTTAACTGATTCCAGGGATTTGAAAGGATTTTATAGGATTTCAAAGCTTTTAGAGTATTTTAAAAGATTCTAACAGATTTCAGAGAATTTTCAGAGGATTTCAGAGGATATCAAAGTTTTCAAATACTTTAAAGAAATTTCAAGAAATATTACAAATTTCAAGATAATGTACGGGATTTCAAAGTATTTAAAGAGGCTTGAAGGGATTTTATTAGACCTACGCAATTTCGTAGGATCTCCAAGTACTTTAACGATTTAATAAATTTAATGGATTTCAAAGGATTCGAAAAACCTTAGGGTATTTTACAAGATTCCAAGAGATTCCAATAGATTAAAAAAATTTCAAGGGATTGTAAAGGGGTATAAAAGATATCAAAATATTTCAAAGATTTGAGGGATTCGAAAAAAAAAATTCAAAGAATTTGTAGAGAACATTATGAAGCAAATGAAATGGAATGAAATTTTAAGGGACTTCTAGTGATTTAAAGGGTTTTCTTTTGCGGATTTTATGGGATTCTGTTGGGATTTCAAAGGATTTCAAAGATTTAAACATTGTTAAACGAATTTTCAAAGGCATTAAAGAATTCAAGATGTTGTACGGAATTTCACAAGATTTTAATAGAATTTAATTCAACGGATTTCAAAGACTTCAAGAGATTACGAAACTTTTAGAGTATTTTTTAACATTTCAAGGGATTTCAAGATGTTTTATCAGATTTTATGGGATTTCACGGGATTTCAAAAATTTGATCATTTCCGCATGAAGCATTCAAGAAGTTAAGAGCGACACACTAAACATTTTTTGGGGAAAATACTCGAAAATGTTCGGGACGCAATATACTCAATAATTTCGGGGATTTTTCTAGAAATGATGTCGGGAAAATTCCCTACCAAGTTCGGTAAATTTACAAGGTATTTTAGGCATTTTCTCTAAAGTAATTTCAGGCAAATTCAATAACGATTTCGGTAATTTTTTTATTTATTTTGAGAATTTTCCACAAAATAGCTCAGGAAAATTCCATAATGATTTGGGTGAATTTTCAAGTACTTAGGGAATTTTCTCGAAAATAATTCCGAGAAAGTTTCCTAAGGATTTAGGTAAATTTCTTAGTTATTTTGGGAATTTTTCCAAAATAAGTTCGGAAATATTCCATAAAAATTTCGATAAATTTTCAAGTGTTTAGGGAATTTTCTTGAAAATAACTTCGGGAAAATTCCCTAATTCTTTCGATTTTATTTTGTGCATAAAATATGGAAAGTTTCTAAAATGACTATATTTGGATACAATTATTTCTGCTTTCAAATTGTGAAATAACTGAAGAAATGGAATAATTTCCACAAATATTGAAAAAATATTGTTTCTCATTTTATCAGGAAAACTACCGATAGATGAGGAAAAATTCCCTATTCTATTTCCAGTTATTTTCGACTTTATACTTGTAATATTACTAAGAATAATGGGAAAATTCCCAAAATGTTCTAGGGTTTCTTTATTTTCTAGCTTATTTGGAAAACTTCCGTACATAATAGAAATATTTCTCTACAAAAATGATGAATTTCCACAAATATTGAAAAAAGAATTTTTTTGCAATTTCAGCAGGAAAGCTATCAATAGTTGAGCGAAAATTCCCTATTATATTTCGGGTTATTTGCCACTTTATACTGATGAAATTACTTAAAAAGTGGGAAAATACCCAAAAGTGTAAGGAGAATTCTATGTTTCCCTTAGTGATTGAGAAAATCACCATAAATAATGGAAATTTTTACTTTAAAAACAATTATTTTTAAATAATGGAAAATTTTCTAATTTTACGGGAAAAGTGTTGGGAAAATTCAGAAAATTCTGTACAGTGTACGTTTTTAATTTTTATGCGTACACTTTTACTAAAATTGATCCTTCATAAATATTGTAACTTAAATTGAAGACTGTTATTCAAATCCTTTATGAACTATGTATAGTCATAAATCAGAACTGCAAATTGTTTTTCCGTTTAACAAATTTTAAGCCTCTTTGAAAAATAAGATAACACAGACAAAATAAGAAAAAGTAAGAAAAAGTTTCCTTAATTTTGATAAGTCTTTAGTATCTTCACAATAATTAAATACTGTAAGGAATACATATTTAAAAAATGTATTTTGACATCTACTAAAAACTGCGCTTAAGGTGGATCACTTTAGAAAAAAATTTATAATTTTGAAAATTATCTAACTTTTTGAATTTGGGTCTAATCAAAACATTGCATTGGGTTAATTTCTAAATATATTTAAAATCTACTAAAAATTTCCATAGAGGCGGAAGTTTTTTTCGCTCGAGGGGCATCTTTTTTCAACTTTTGACCGTGATCAAAAATCCAATTTTCAATTTAAAAAGAAAGTGAGAATTCACTTTTTAGCTATTGAATTGCGGAATCGATATAAAAAAGTTTGATTAAAAAATGTTATTAAGTTTCGAGAAAATGGAGAGGGAAGTTTTTTTCGCTTGAAGCGAAATGTTATGCTTACAAACAAAAATTAAAAAGTGAGATTATAAAAAAATCTTTTCGTCAGGATGTGTATTAAATTTTTATTGACTTTTTGAGCCAATTGTCTAACTTTCGGAAATTTGTATGTTAGGCTCTTATGGTATGCTACCCTTAATTTGAAACTTACGAAGTTACACAGCTAATTAAAAGATATGAAAATCTATGAGTCGGGGATTCAGTTGGCTCTTTCAAAAACCAAAATTATTTTTTCAAATATATTTTAGTTTGGCTAATTTGATTTTTCAGCATTTTTTTGTTTGAACTATACATTTTTTCCCGTGTTTGATGATTCTTCGCTCTGAAGAGTTTAAGATATTATTCACTTTGTTTGATGGCTTCCAGGAACTATTAATAATAATTTTTTTTATATTACTGGTTCTTATAGTCAGATTTTTATGCTTGATAAGCCTGATTTGGACTTTGATTTAAGGTGATTGGGCGATTAGGCATTTTAAGACAGGCTGGTATAATAAATTAGACCTACCTGAATATATAGCCTGGTTTGGGTTCGAGGAGCAGATTTGAGAAAGGCATTCAAGAATGAAATTCCAGCCACTCTTAATGCCATCGCAGCTCTGGGTGCCAATAAAGCTCCAGCCAAGAACCTAAATCTTCCACCTTCAGCATATCTCAGTCTCAAAGTGGATACTGACTCAGAAACTGCTGCATGTCCTCCAGGTGCTAGACACACTTTTGTTAAAAGCTGGAAATAAAAAGTAATATTTTTTAAAATTAAATTAAAATTAATATCCTAATTTGCAAAAGTTGTGAAGGGAAAAGAATAGTAACTACGAAATTCTTACAAATGAGACAAAAAAACAAGAATCTAACGATCAAATTTTCACAACATACTCTTAAATGTCTTCAAGGAAAAAAAAGAAAGCAACCTCCAGATCCCCTTCGTTCTTTTTCTCTCTTGTCTCTTATTATTTTTTTTCAAAGCACATTCAAAAAACATTTACAAAAATCTACCAACATTTTGGTGTTCATTCAACACCCTTTTCAAGGAAATAAAAACAAAATTTTCAACAAATCAAAACTTTGGGTGTTGTTGCAATGTTTCCGAGTATACCTTTTCAAATAGTTAATCCCACCAAAAATACCTACTATGCAAAAATTTGGCGAAATTTTTAAGTGATCTATGAGACGCGATTTTCAAATTTGTCTTTGTTTATACTTATTTATTTAACGCAAAGTGCGGTGAAAAGGGCAATTTCGCAGGTTTTATTATTTTTTCTCTTCAGGAATTATTGCCAAATATCACAAAACGTCTCAAATCCATGCAGGAGCACTCCCAGGATACGAATAATTTGCATAATAATCAACTTAATTGTTATAAACAAATTAAATCATTAAATGAACAACGGAGTGGTTTGATGAACGGAATTTTTTTTGACTAAAATTGCTATATTTTATCTCTAGCGCAACACTGAATGGCAAACATGTATGAAATATATGAAATTATTATTGTTATAAGCAATTACCATAAAAAAATTAATAGATCCTCAGTTTTCTGCAAAATTCACCACTTTTTTCAACTTCATTGCTTGATTAGCTCATGGATGTTGCAAATTCTCATTATCAGTTGGCAAAATATAATATCAATTATAATTGTAAATAAATTGGAAAATCAGACGCAAAATTTTGTCATTTTCGCACAAAATCTTTTGGTTTTTCACGCGAGTCTGCCTCTAAATGCATTTACGGAGATGATTATCTACGGAACATTGTTAATTAATGAAAATTGCCATGGTTATGAACAATAAAACATTTTTTGTAATAACTGTACATGTTAGCAAGTTATCATCGATATAGAGAAGTTCAATTTAAGTCAAATATTCGTAGAGATCCTACTTTATTGTTTACAAAAGTGTAGGATTTAAATTCTCAACATAAAAATGTGCTATTTTATATCAAATTTGTTTATAACAATCACAATTGTTATTAGTTAACAATGTTTTATAGTTAAGCCTCTTTGTTAACGCATTCAGAGACAGACTTGCCTGAAAAAACAATGATTCTGAGAGAAAATGCCAACATGTTGCTTTTTTTATCCAGTTTTTTCAGAAAAAAATAAAAATTGTTGAAACTGATCACTTTTCTGTAGTTGCGCCTCTCCGTTAACGCATTTAGAGGCAGACTCGCGTGAAAAAATCAAAGATTCTGCGACAAAATGCCAAAGTTTTGCTTTTGTTTATCCAGTTTATTTATAAAAAATGACAATTGTTATTACTCGTTAATTTCCAGTGATTAGGCCTCTTTGTTAACGCATTTAGAGGCAGACTCGCGTGATAAACCCAAATATTCTGGGCGAAAATGACAAAAGTTATCCAATTTACTCATAAAAATAATTATTATCATATTTTGACATCTGATTATGAGAATTTGCAACTTTTATCAGCATATCAAGCAATGAATCTGAAAAAGGGGTGAAATTTGCAGAAAACTGAGAATCTATTAATTTTTTAATTATGATTGTTAATAACAATAATAATTTCATATATTTCATACACGTTTACTATTCAATGTTGCGCTAGAGATAAAACATAGCAATTTTAGTCCAAAAAAATTTTTTTTCGTTCATCAAACCATTCCGTTGTTTATTTGATGCCTTAATTTGTTTATAACAATTAAGTTGATTATTATGCAAATTATTCGTATCTTGGGAGTGTTACCGCATGGATTTAAGACGTTTTGTGATATCTGACAAGTGTTCCTGAACAGAGAAAAAAACAAAAACTAAAATTGCCCTACCACACTTCATGTTAAATAAATAAATATAAACAAAGCCAAATTTGAAAATCGCGCCTCACAGATCTCTTGAGAATTTATTTAAATGTTATTTTAAAAAAATTGTAAATCGGATGAGAACTGAAGGCTGTAGACTTTTTTGAACAGTAAATTCCTGATTTTGACCACTGTGCGGCGTCTCAACCTCACTTTGTACAAGGATATACTGGTTTTCTCCTTTGTTTTTGAGAGTAACCTAAAAACTGCTTAAAGTATCAAGTTTGTAGGCTTTTTAGGAATAAAAGTTTAATTTATCCACATTTTTCAAGCCAAATAAATAATATTATGAAAACGTTAAGGTCTGTCTCTCGAGTTTTGTCATTTAAGTCGTCATTACCATCCGCCTTTTTTTGTAGTACATAAAATATTGTAATTACAGTTGAGTGATAAACACAGAAATATTAAGCATATCCTTTAATAAAATATTATGTAAAATTAGGCTTAAAATATTAAAATTTTTTTGTGCGAATTCGGTATTAAAACAGAAAATTGCATTTTGACAGCAAAAATGTCATTACCGTATACGTATGTTGAAAACGAGTTTCGGAGTGGAAAAAAATTAGAAAAAACAATTCCATTACCTGCTCAACGGTGTTTTCTTTCATAAGTAGGCGACTTTTTATACCTAGAATGTCTTATTTTGTATAAATATTAAAAAAGGATAAACTTCCTAATTTTTTTCTCGTCATTCTCGTACGGTATACACAACAGCGTGCGTACAACTGCTTATATTTGCGCGTGCGCGTGGATTAGGTGGGCTGGTTTGTTTACCATTTCCTAAACTCTACTCATGAATAGAGATATCAAGATGTGATCTAAATATAAGTCTATTAGAAAGAAAAAGATGGATTAGAGATAATATTATATCCTCACTTATATTCGAAAAAATTAGCTACAATAATCAAATATTTCGTTTTTCCTAGATTGCATGCGTTAAAGTTTTCGCTTTTGAATTTTTAAAAGCTCGTCGCGCTCTTTTTCATCAAGCTCCTAACCTCAAATCTCTTACCCATATTTCATGTACGAATTTCATTAATATTACACTTAATATACAATATACAGTTAATACAGTTAAAAACTGGCCTATTCAATCAAATTCGTAAGGTATTGACACGCTCGACATAAACAATCCGTTGTAACTATCTATTGAAAAGTCCCGTAGCTCAGTGGTCGCCCTCTGGACCTATTAAATCGAGACTCGCTGGTTCGAGTCTCGAGGTATGCGCTTTTAATTTTATTTTTTTTCAAAATGACCTTGACCATGAATCAAGGCGAAATGACACTCACTCAATTCGGGCTGGCTCAGTTCGTTTCAACGAATAAGGAAGTAAGATTTGAGCAAATTTAAAAACGTTAATTCGTTGCAATTCGCCCCAATTAGTTTTTTTTTACTGGGATGTTTTCATCTGCAAACACCAATCCACGCACTTTCACTATCGCGAGATCAACACCCTCTTCGTCTAAGAGAGCCATTCTTAGACATTGGTCCATGTATATATTGAACATCCAGGATCTGATGAGAACTCTTCAAGACATACGAATCCATCATGAAAGAGGCTCACCCCATAAAATAGTCAACGCCTTTTTTGACGCACTTTTAGTAGGCAATAGTCACTGCTTTGACTGCTGCTTTATCTCGGGTGTATAGTGGTGGATCCAAGTTTCGTCCACAGTTACGAATCGCCCCAGAAAGTCCTGCGGATTCCGATTCAACTTCGCCAAACATTGCCACCAATTTTTTTAATTAAAATTTTTCATCACTACATAGAACTCTTCTTTCTCCATTTTTTCGAAAACTACTGACATGCTCACTTCAAACGTATGTCAAACGCAAGCTAAGCTGCGGTTTTGGCTGAAGCTTAGCAGAGGTTAGTTTGATGAGTGCTCTTTCTTGGCCATATACTACGAAGTTCATTTTGGCACCATCTAGCGGGAAACTTATCTTACATATCAAACGACCCTCTTAGTATGATGAATTAAATTTAACAATGAGTTTCCATGAATTTTCCTTTCTTCTCTTCTTAAATTCAACTTGAATTGAGTGCGTTTCCTTGATTATTTCTGTTTTTGTTGAGATTTACAATTCATAGGGTATTCTGGGCGTTGTTTGTGTTGGCTTGTTGAAAAATTTGTGTTTATTGTCTTGAGAAAGGTGCTGAATGAACACTGAAACGTTGGTAGATTTTTGTAAATGTTTTTCTATGGTAACTTTCAAAAAATGAAAAAAGAAGGAAGGGGATGTGGAGGTTGCCTTCTTTTTCTTTTCTCTTTTTCTTATTTTGTTTTTTTAAATTTGAATGGTGACATTTAAGAGCGCGTTGTCAAAATTTGATACTTGGATTTTTTTTAATTTCCAAAAAATTCGCAATTAAATTTGAATGTTGGACGTAAATGATGAATTTAAATTTTGATTTATTCTCAACTTCATTTCTCGAATTTGAAATAGAATAGTTTTCTAGGGATTGAAATTTGACCAGATTTAATCAATAATTAAGTTGTATGAAATGAGTACCTATTAAGTTGGTATAAAAAGACAAGATTGATTAAAGAAAAAAAGAGTTCTACCTTTGAACGTTCGAACGTATTAAGATTACTTATGTGTTCCGATCTGCTTCCTCATTCAAAGACATTAATAACAGAAACAGGTTTTACAACTCTCCAAAATAACAGATTGAAAGCTAAGGGAGTTGTAAGAAATAAGACTTGTAATGATCTCTGTCATAAGTATCTCCCACATATGCCCTTCAAAATCGTTATTCAACCTTTTACGAGTTATATTCTCGAGTACTAATTCTCGTATACTACTAATGAAAGTATTGAATGAAATTCAACTAAACTTTAATGGCGATATTAACCCACCAATAACACTACGTGTGAAAAAATTTCGCCAAGTACATGACTCTTAATATTTTATTTATTTATGTTAAAGGTAATCAAAGTTGTGAAATCAAAATATAAAGCCAAGTACAAATAGTAGAAAATGTATGAATAGAAGTATTTATTAATAAAAGGAATTATTTTATTAAATAATTTTTTGTTTGATAAAATAAATAAATTGGTAGTGTAGAGGAATTAAAAAGAAACATTTGGCGGGCCTGTAATATAATAATTTATTATTATTATTATTATTATTATTTATTTTATTTTTTATTATTATATATATTTATATATTATTTGTTATATTATTATTTATTATTATATTATTATATTATTTTATTATTATTTTTATATATTATTATTGTTATGTTGGCACTCTTATGTTTATTATTTGATGATTTTTTTTCAATTTTTTTTATTCTTCTACACTATTAATTTTTTTTCCTCAAACAAAAAAATAATTTAATCAACTAATTCATTGAACTAATTCTTTTCATTAAAAAACACTTCCATTTATACATTTTCCATTATTCGTACTTGGCGGAATTTCTTCACACGTAGTGTTTTTGGTGGGATTACATAAATTTTTTTCGCAATAATAACAAATGTTCATACAGTGATACTTTTTTCTGGCAACATTGCAATAAAATTGTAATCTAAAGTCGACTTTTTCTTAAGCATTTTTTTAAATTTTGGGGTCAACTGATTTCTACAATTTTGAATTAATATTATTCAAACTTATAGAATAATTATTTTGAACAATTTTCTTCAAGAATCTGGTGAAAAGTCAGGGTAATTAGTTGATGATAGGTTTGTGTCTGCATATTTTGAAAATTGTTAATTTTTCATATGAATTCAAACCTAACTCTGGGGTATGTTTATGGATCACTTTCTCCTGAAAAAGCGGCATGTGTACACCTTATTTACATAATTGATGCAAAGTTTCCTCGAAATCTATCGACTGATTCTGGCTGCAGGTGCGTCTGCATGTTAGAAATCGTTAAAAAATGAGTGAAAATGACTCAAAAAAAAAATTGTCAATATAAATCAATGTATTTCAAATTCATTGGGGCTACTTTTAGAATCTGATGCCATCTTCCTGAAAAAAACTTTGAGTTCATTTGGTAAAGCGTGAAAGCTGTACCTTGGTCTGCATTTCAAAAATCACACTTTCAACTCTTCTTTTCTCAACGTATGCAATTGCATTTTTCTGAGGTTCATTTATTAAATATCGTGAGAATGGCAAAAATTGAATTTGAAAAATTCGAAACCTTAAGAATTTCTATCACAGTTTTGGTAGTAATACCATGCTCTGAAACCCGATTTTTTTTCAAACACGGGTTGGTATTTAGATGTTCATATAATTCAATAGAATGTTTATAGTTATCTCCATACAACAATTTTCATCTTTAAGACTATTTGAACTTTTTAATTTTTCGTTACAAGTAATTTTTTTATATATTGGGAATATAGCAACATAATAAGTACCAAATCTGTTCATTTTTACAACATTAATCGATTGATGTATTTAGAGGCACTCTATGACCAAATGGAGTTGTAATATGTACAGATTTGTAATTTTTTCTAACGTTTATAAGAGAAAATGTTCTTAATTTTGTGAATTTAACAATATTGTAATTACTTAATTCATTCGTTATGATGAGACAAATAGATTGATGTATTTAACAAGCCTGTATGCCAAAATAAAATAATGATATATATAGATTTGTCAATTTGTTCAACGCTTAAAGGATGAAAAATTCACAATTTTTGAAATGCATCAATATTTTAAGTATAAAATTTATTCTTGTTGATGGAAATGAATCTATTGGACTATATAAACACCTTTTATGACCTATGAATAATAAGCAATAAATAATAATAAACAATAAGAAATACCAAATATATAATAAAGTACGCAGCCGAAATTGCCTTTTCCACCCCCTCAGACTTCTTTTGCAATCCAAAATACTCTCATCATAGCAGTCTTTTATCATGATCATAGAAAGCCAGACCCTAAACTCAACATTGAATTGCCTCATTTTACTCCATGAATACTAGAATTATATGTTTGCTAAATACTTAGGACCTACTCCTGTGTTGAATCAATTCTATATTCGGAGTGGAAAATTGGCTTATTTCAATACTTTTTGTGTAAAACGTTTTTTTCGAATGCTCGAGCTAGAATCCTAAAAAATCGTCTCACACAAAAAGTATTGAAATTTGACAATTTTCCATTCAGAGAACAAACTTGATTCAAAAGAAGAGTAGGCCCTAAGTATTTACCAAAGCTGAAATTCTAGTATTTATGGAGTAATATGAGGTAATTCAATTTTAAGGTTAGGGTCTGGTTCCAACGCCCTTAAGCCAAATCCCTTTCGTGGTAAGCGTTGATAATTTTGCTTTCTATGAAGGTATTTTGAATTTCTAGAAGATTTTTTGTGTAAATTCTAAACTCAGCTTATATAAAATCTGTTTTAATATTTTGTTATCATTTGATGAAACTCTGTACATATAATTTTTTAATTCAATTTGTTATCATTAAAATATAGAATAATCGCATAAAATTAAACTAATTAAACTCTGACTTGAGGAATTTTGGGAAAGACAAAGAAAATATTTAAAAATTAATTCAAACTTTACTAATTCTAATAAAGTTAATAAGTTTTCTCCGAACCCGATGAATTTAATTTTTAATTACAACTTTTTCTTAATTTGAAGTTTTTTTAAAATTTAGAATCATTTCTAGGTTCCAGTTTTCTTTATGTAAATTTAACTTCTTGCAAAGTCGAAGAACTTCAATTTTCTGTTCCGTTTAATTTTCGACTTCATTCTCTTCCAAACTCAAATCTTTTTTTTTTTAATTATTATTAATTAGAAAGGATTTTGGGAAGGCATTTAGGAAGAATTTGAACTACGTTCAAAACATAAAACTATGAAATTGGAAAATTTTGATATTAGTCAAAGATGAATGCTTTTATTTAGCATTGTTTATTTTTGAAGCCACTTCCATTTAAATATTGTTAAATCTGAAACTTATTTGTCCAAAAATTGTTCAATTATAGCTTTTTGCCGCCTCACAGAATTTTCACCACTAAGATCTCAAAACTGACCAAAGAATTTCTAAAAATATTCATTACACTTTTTTAGCACTGTTTATCCACTAAGTACCATGCAAATAGATTTTTTTATGGTTAAACTGTTTTCATTAAGATAATTTAAAGTTGAAGCAACAATAAAAAAGATTCCTTGATTTCAGACGAATCGATTCACCTATAATATTGATACATTTTATTAAAGAGTGAAGAATTTATGGTCTTTTATTATATATGAAAAGTCAGTTTTTACATTAAAACTTTTTTTATTAACATAATTCAATGTTGATGCAAGAATGGAAAAGATTTCTTGATTCGAGACGAATCGATAGACCGAATATTATTATTAATGCATTTTATTGAACAGTAAAGAAGTTATGGCTTTTTATTATATATAAAAAAATCTGTTTTTCACACTAAAACTTTTTTTATTAATATAATTTAAAGTTGATGCAAGAACAGAAAAGATTTTTTGATTCCAGATGAATCGATTTACCTGTAATATTAACACATTTTATCGAAGAGTAAGGAAGTTATGGTCATTCATAATATTTTTGAAACGGGGTTTTTTATAGTAAAACGTTTTTCATTAACATAATTTAAAGTTGACCTGAGAATAAAAAAGACTCCTTGATTCGAGACGAATGGATTGACCTGACTGAATTTTTGTATTTTTATGGTGAGTTGGGGACCCCGTCAAAGCACCCCCTAATATTTTATTTTTAAATATTTTCATTATTAATTTTAAATAATTAAAAGAAAATCACTGATGCATCCTCTATGAGGAAGCAAATATATATATATTTGCTAATTGATCATAATGAGGAAGAAAAGTGCTCATCAAATGAGCAACATCCAATTATACATAAAAATAAAGTGGATACAACCAAGATAAAATTCACAGCTAGATTCATTTTTAACGCATCCAATTTGATATTTTTTACTCTTGAATGTTATTAAATCAAATTTCTGATTTTAAAGCCCTTTCGATTTGATGTAATTTAACTTTCGAACGATATTCAGTTGAAAATATATCGGCAATTAAGGGCATGTGCCAGAGTGTCATATGACCAAATACATGATTTATATTCCGTGGCTTTACAGTTTGAAAACAGTAAATAATTTGTTAGAATTTTGGCAAATGGTTCAAATTATATATTGGCACGTTCGTCTGGACGATTTGAATTTTTCTTTTGTTTAAATAGAGCAATTTTATTAATATTTAATTTGGAATGCAACTGAGAACAGGGCTTTAGAGCCCTAGCTAAAATAGAATTAATAAAATTGCATTATTCAAACAAAATAATAACTCAAATGGGCCAGACAAACGTGCCCTTATATATTTTGAAACATTCCCCAAAATTTTAACAAATTATTTACATTTTACAAATTATAAAGCCGCCGAATATAACATGTAATAATTGGTCACGTGACAGACTGTTACATGCCCTCAATGCTTTCATTTGGAAATTATACTTTGAAACAGTACGACTGAAATATAAATTTGTCACTTTTTAATAAATAAATTTGAAATTATTCGGTTTCGCATGTTTTTGGCTTTATAATGTTCATTTGTTCAATTAATAAGTTTTACAAATTGAAATGGTGCAATTTTGAAAGATTTTTCTTCGAAAAGCATAAAAAACACGAAAAAAGTTGTGCGACCCGAAGCTTAGGAAATGAAGAATAGATGGATATAAAATATTTTGAATTATTTTTTGTATATTGTATTAGCCTTTGAAACTATTTTTCGGTATATATTTTTGTACTTGAGATCGTAGATACTTTATTTCAGCCAATCAGCGTAGAAATTCGAAAATATTTTTGAAAGGAAAGTAAAGAAATAGTGGCATTAGTGGCATTTTTTTGAAAACAGTGTCAACATAGTGACATCGCTCAAAAGAGTCTCAAATAGTGTTAATAGTGGCGTGAGTCTCAGCCCAGAAACTAAAATTAGTATAAAAATGTTTAAAATTAAAAGCGGGATGGCCAATAGATCGGGAAACCGGGAAATATTTTTTGAGTTTCGAGTTGCCACCCTGAAAACTAATTAAAACAATATTTGAAGACATGAGAATGAAGACTGGAGAAGGACCAAACATTTTTTCTATAGGATGATTGAAAGATAATTTCTGCAATAGGTTCTCAAATATAAAATTTTGATAAAATTATAGAAGCATATGTTCCCCAAGAACTCTATATTGAAGTGTGAAAGCCTTGACAAAACATTTTTCTATGTGTTCTGTCTGCGAGTCTTATTAACTATTTTGATTTACAAATAACTAAAACTTCAAATGTTGATTTATTAACTAATTGGTACATAAAACCTACTGGGTCTGGAAGAGATCTTAATTACAATTCTCATAATTTATCATCTCGTAAAGCAGGTTTAATAAGTTTTATTTGATAGATGTGTTAAATTAAGTGATATTCAATTTAGAAAAGAAAATTTAAATCGTTTAAAAAGAACATTGATACATAATAATTATCCGCTTCCTATGGTAATGACATTTTTACTGAACGCATTAATGAGATTTACAGTAGTGCTAGTAAGAAAAACAAAAGCATTGATACTTACAATAGATCTAATTTAAAAGTCACTTTACCATATATTCAAGGTCTCTCTGAACGTTCGAGAAATTCATTAAAAAAATTCAATAACACTAATACTTTAGATAATTATTTATTGAAGAAGAAGGAGAGTGATAGCATTGAGAATTTGGCTGGTGTTATTTATTTCATAAAATGCAAATGTTGTAATAAAATTTATATAGGTGAAACTGGCAGGAGATTGAAAACTAGAATTGCTGAACAAAAAAAAAAAGAAATTGTGAAGTTGGGAATTTTAACTCCATTTTGTAACATCATTCATAGAATTTTAATCATTATTTCGACTTTGAATTTAATAATATTAAAATATTAGCTACAGAAAAAAACACGTATCAACGACGTTTCATCGAGTCTATATTCATAAATAAGTTTCGCAATATTTCTGTTGATTTACAAACTGAAAACTTAGATATAAAAAAGATTTATCAAAGTATTAAAAAATGATGGCATCTATTTGGCTAATTTTCTTTTCTTACATTTTAAATTCAAGTTAGTTTAGTGCGCTTCCTCATCTGTGACTCTCTGTAAACTCACCTATATTTTTCGACGTTCATTGAATATTGTCTTCATGTAACCTTCAGTTGTCACTTCTGTTTCGTCCATCCTAACTATTATAACGTTTTTATATTTTTTAATATGTAGTCTCTACGAGACCGCCAGTTATCGTCCTCACCTCACAGACGACGTGTAAACGTCAATTTTAATTTCTGACTGGTTGAATTTTATCAACTTTATCTCATTTTATTGGAAATGTGATTTTTTTACTTTATGCTTACAAGGTAACTTGTTTTCAATTTGTCAAATCAATTGAAAAAAAAATTGTACTTGTTTTATACCTTGGTGGTTTCAATAAAATGTCTAGCCTGAGGAGGTCAGCAAACCGGGCTGACGAAACGTCGCAAAATAATTGTGAATTTTATTCATTATTAACCCCAGTGATCAATCAAGAAAAATTTCTTCAAACTTATGTTTTGAACCATTCTTTTTACAAACAAAAATGTTTTCATCGTTCCAATTTGATTGACTCAGGTATAATATATATTATTTTTTGAAATTATTATTTCTCCTAATTTGATGATTGTTTTTTCACATTCTTGTATACTAATTAATTGTAACAATTTTCAGGTTACCTTTGACAAAAGGCACGCAGTTGTTGCTGAAATGTCGGATTTTTTAAATAAGTGAGAGTTTAATGATGGCTCTGTTTGTTTTTATTTTTATGTGACCGTTAGACGGAAGGAATTCACGCTTCAATTTATAAAATGGTCTATATTCAGATTTCCTGCTTACAAATTTTAAAATGAATGACAACTGGATAAGGACCAAAAATAAAATTATTTCTATACTACATGATAGAAAATGTACTTAAAATTATAAAAGTATGTGGCCATCATTTACAATATTTCAGGGAGGTAAAAATATTTGTAAAAAAAGTTTCAGTGTTTGAGGGTGAAAAACCAAATGGTCCTTAGGAGCCGTCCATAAACCACGTTACCAAACTGAGGGGGTGGGGGGCGTCAAAGACTAAGGTTGATAACATGAAGGGAGGGAGGGAGTCAATGGAAGTAACGTTACGAACAATATTAAATTATAAATTTAACAAACTTAATTATTTCAATGAAGTTTGCGAATTTTGCGAAAGATGGCTCTGCAACGGAACAGTTCAATAATAACTTGATAAATTCAAAAATCAATTTCATATTTCACACTTCACACTTTTTCCCCTATTTTTCTTTTTTCAAGAATTCTTTTTTCCCCTGTTTTCAAGAAACTTCTTCTTTCTCTCGTTTTTTCGCTTAAACGCGAACTAAATTAATAGAACCCATTAAGAAAATCCAACTATTTTTGGTTAAAAGTTAATTTTTTTTGGTTGAAAAGTCTACTATTATATATCTGGTTCGGAACAGATCAGAATTAATCTCCCTTAGTTAAAAATTTTACTTTTTGGTTGAAAATTTAATTATTTTGTTGAAAATTCAAATATTTTGTTAGAAAGTTATCTTTGTTGGTCAAATATTTTGGTTGGAATTTTTGGTTGAAATTTACATTTTTAATGGGAAATTTAACTATTCCGTTTTTGGTTGAAAATTTTTTTTTTTTTAGTTAAAAATTCAACTATCTGGTTGAAAATTTATCTTTTTAATTGAAGATTCAACTATTTGGTTAAAATAGTTGAAAATTCGTTTCATTTTTGATTGAAAATTAATTTTTTTTTCAAAACAAATTTAACTATTACAGTTTTGGTTGGAAATGTATCTTTTACAGTTTAAAATTCAACTACTTCGATGAAAATTTACCTTTCTTATTTGAGAATTCAACTATTTGGATGAAAAATTATGTATTTTGTTGAAAAATCGTTTTTTTTAGTAGAAGTTAATCTTTTTGGTTGAAAATTCATCCTTTTTGATTACAATTGCAACTGTTTGGTTGAAAATCAATCTGTTCTTGCTGAGCATTAAACTATTTTGTAGAAAATTCAAGAGTTTGGTGGAAAATGAAACTATTTGGTTGAAAATTAACTTTTTTGTTAAACTTTCATATCTTTGGTTAAAAATTCAACTGCACTGGTAGAAAATTTCACTATTTGGTTAAAAATTAAACTATTCATTTGAATATTAAATTATTTGGTAGAAAATCAACTTTTTGGTTGAAAATTCATATATTTTGTTGAAAATTCGTCTTTTTGGTTGAACATTAATCTCATTGGTAGAAGATTCATTTTTTTTGTTCAAAATGTAACTATGTATTTGGTTGAAAGTTGATCTACTTTGTTAAAAATTTACTTTTCTTTAAGATTATCCTCTTTGGTTGAAAATTTAACTATTTTGTTAAAAATTCATTTATTTGGTTCGAAATTCGTTCTGTTTTTTGCTGGAAATCATTTTTTTAAAGTAAAAATTGAACAATTCTATTTTTGGTTGAAAACTTATCTTTTTTAGTTGAAAATTCGACTATATTGTTGAAAATTCAACTATATTTTTGAAAATTTATGTTTTTTGATTGAAAATCTTGTTGAAAATTCATCTTTTCCGGTTTCAAAGTCAACTGTTCCATTTTTAATAGAAAACTTATGTTTCTTAGTTGAAAATTCAATAATTTGGTTGAAAATACATGTTTTTTTTTTAAATTCGTCTTTTGGTAGTAAATTAATCTTCTTTGTTGAAAATTTATCTTTGTAGATTAAATATTCATCCGTCTTGATTAAAAATGAACTTTTTTGTTAAAAATTCATATATTTTGTTCAAAATTCGTCTTTAATAGAAAATTCATTTTTTTGTTGTTGAAAATTTAACTGTGTATTTGTTTGAAAGTTGAACTGCGTTGTTAAAATTTTAAGTTCTATGATGATTAATATCTTTGGTTGAAAATTTAACTGTTTTGTTAAAAATTCATCTATTTGATTGGAAATTAGTTTTTTTTTTCTGAGAATAAATTTTTTCAACTGAAAATTGAACAATTATATTTTTGGTTGAAAACTTATCCAGTTGTCATTCTCATATTATTAAAATTAATTTTTTCGAGTAAAAGAAGAAATGATTTTTACATATTCCTAATATGTATCGATAATTAATAGTGTTCCAAATTACTTGAAATCATTAAAAACTGAATTTTGAAAAATTGATCCTTATCCAGTTTTCATTATCATGTTTTCATTTGATCAAATTGGTATCTAAGGACGTTAACTGAAGAATTCTTTAGTTAAGAACCGTTTGAAAGTTTCCTCACCCTAATTTTTTTTCAGACCTGTAACTCCCTTTA
>JAUMHM010000048.1:2264249-2301646 GCA_032362435.1 Melikaiella ostensackeni
TTAAGATGAAGAATTTTACCTGTAATGCCAGAACTCTGGACCGGTTTAGACTGCTAGTTAGGCAGACAGCCAAAGCCAGTAATCCTGGCTGTGCTTGAACCAAAAGTCTGGGAGCATCAGCGCATCTTTCACTACAGGCTGCTAAACACTCGACACATCCTAACTCGTCCAAAGCTGCCCTTCTTGTACCAACTCGCGGTCCAGATTGCCCCGAAGGAGGCGAATTTTGCGCCAATTGAACACCTCTCAGAGTCTCAAGCAGTAAAGTGATTCCATCAGCTGGAGGTGATGAAAATTCCTGCACAAAACTGAAAAAAAAAATAGTTGAAATGAGACATTTCTTTCAATAATCGGGCCATTACTCTCATTTGAGAAATAAGATTTTCTCCTCAGTTACGGGCATGTGACATTCTGTCACGTGACCAATTATTAAATGTTATTATATTCGGCGGCTTTATAATTAGAAAAATAAATATATTGTTCTGCAATTTCAGGAAATGCTTCAAAATATATAAGGGCACGTCTGCCTGGCCCATTTGAGATTTTATTTTGTTTAGATGATGCAATTTTGTTAATTTTACTTAGCCCTGTTCTCAGTTACATCCCAAATTGAAAATAATTAAAATTGCACTATTTAAACAAAATAAAAACTCAACTGGGCCAGACAGACGTGCCTTTATATATTTTAAACCATTTCCCAAAATTTCAGCAAAATATTTACAGTTTTCAAATTATAAAGCCGCTGAATATAAACCATGTAATTGGTCACGTGATATGGTACATGCCCTTGATAACTTTATGGAAAAAAGTTAAGAGACCTTTTCATTTAGTTTTAATTAATAGACAATTGAAATTGCCTTTCATTATTCCTAGAAAAAGTTTATTTTAATTTTAGCATTTTTTAAAACTATTTCAGCTAAGTTTAAATGTTCTTAAGGTCAGGCAAAAATTGTTATAATTTGTCTAACATTATGGCAATCGTTATTCAAATTCAAAATTCAAAGTGGGCAAAGTGAATGAATGAATGAATTCGAAGTACTATTATTGACTAGGAATCATGTAAATCTAAAATATTTCAGAGTTGCCTCTAAAAACAAAAAACAAATTTCTGGGCATTTTCCGATTAGCAAACATATTCCCAGGCCATTAAGAATACAAAATTTGACATTTCAAACCTGAAAAATTCCTCAATTTAAATATTGAACACTGAAATACAAAACTAAAGTATTTAAAGCATCAGAACTCTTCTGAATTCAAAGTGTTTGCAATTAACATTATAAAATTTTATTTCATCAATTTATGAAAGTTTTAAAAATGTAAATTTAAAAGTTTTTTATTTCTCAACTGCTATCTATTTTGGTGATTTGTAACTCTGTTAATACCAATTCAATTTTCTTTCCTCTACAGGTCCGATAAGGTTTTTCATAACCATTTCATTAACCATAAGCATTTTTTCGAAAAAATAAAAATTTCACCTTCTAAGATGCGGATAAGCAATAAATTAGACTTTTTTCGTACTTATTATTATTTTTTTTCAAATTTTAGATTAAATGAGTGGAATGAAAATGAATTGAACTTTTATCGTTTATAATTCAAAGCGTTTAAAATTGAATAATTTGAAGTTGAAAGTGTTTGAAATTCAACATTTTTAAATCAAAAAGTTCTCAAAATTGGAAAATTTAAGAATAAAATTTTGAAAATTAGACAATTTCATTAGAAAGGTCTTGAAATTGTACTATTTCCAATTCAAAGCGTTCAAAATTGAATAATTTCATGTTAGAATTTTAGAAATTGGATAATATAAAATCAAAGGAATTTTAATTGTATTACTTCTAAGTAAAAACGTTCAAAATGGAATAATTTAAAATTGAACACTTTCAAATTGAAATAACTTTTCATTCGAAGCGATTAAAATTTGATAATTTGAATTTGAAAAGTAAATTGAATGTTTTTAAGTTAAAGCTTCTGGAGTTCTGGTGTTTTGAATTGTTATTACATAAAAAATTATAATTTACAATTGAAATTGACAAGACAAATTTTTCTGATCAAAAAACAAATACACCGTCATTTTCACAATTCAAAGTGAAAAAATATTCAATTATAAAACTTCAAAATCGAGTTATTCTGAAAAAAATGTTCAAAATGAAGTAACATTAAATGAGAAACATTAAAAATCTAATTCTACTAGGAACATTGAAAATTAAATGAATCCCAACTTCATTTGAAGATAAAAAAATTTTAATTACCAAGAATTGTGATATTAAAATTTTTTTATACTAAAACCCTTGAGAATTTCAATTACCTCAAGTAAATTTAAATCGTTTAAAAATTAATGACTTTCAATTTGTTAATTTTACTTTTCAAAATTCACCTATTCTAATTTCAATTGCATAATTAAAACTTAGGAACGGAAAAAATTGAAAATTCAGCAATCAACATGAAAATCCAGTATTCAACATGAAAGTTCAGAATTCTAAAATTGTAATTATTCAAAATTAAAGAAACTTTCAATTGCTGAGGTATCAATTTCAAGTAATTCAATTTTCATCTATTTTGATTTTAAACAATACAATGTCTTACTTCTTAATTTCAAATCATTTAGAATTATTATTTATTTTTGAAATCTTCCAATCAAATATTTTTCAATTTTAAATGGCTCATTTTTTAAAATTTTCAATTAAAAATCGGACAGTTCGTCATTTGTAGAGGATGAGCAGGCTAGAAAATCTCTTGCAACGAGATACGATGGCAAGCCACCCGTGTGGAAAAATTTCATGGCAGTCTGGTGTCTATTGCCCAGGTCTGACTCTATGTAGAGCGTCTAGTCTGGAAGGTCTAGTCTGGCCCAGGATGGGCGCTGCTCCGCTATCCAAGGTTAACAAAAGTTCTAAGTACGGTCTGGAAGGCCTGGTCTGGCCAAGGTCTGGCTTTATCCTGACTGCCTAGTCTGGAAGGTCTGATATGGCACAGGTCTGGCGCTAGTATTGCCCAGGTCTCACTCTATGTAGACCGTCTAGTCTGGAACGTCTAGTCTGGCTCAGGATGGGCGCTGCTCCGCTATCCAAGGACAACAAAAGTTCTAGGTTCGGTTTGAAAGGTCTGGTCTCGCCCAGGACAGGCGCTGCTTAGCTTTCCAGGGACAACAAAAGTTCTAAGTTCGGTCTGGAAGCTCTGGTTTGGCCCAGGACGGGCGCTGATCAGCTATCCAAGGACAACAAAAGTTCTAAGTTCGGCCTGGAAAGTCTGGTCTAGCCCAGGTCTGGCGCTAGTCTTGCCCAGGCCTGACTTTATGTTGACCGTCTAGTCTGGAAGGTCTGGTCTGGCCCAGGACGGGCGCTGCTCAGCTATTCAACGACACCAAAAGTTCTAAGTTCGGTCTGGAATGTCTGGTCTGGCCCAAGACTGGCGCTGATCAGCTATCCCAGAACAAAAAAAGTTCTAAGTTCGATCAGCAAATTTTTCCTTGACATATATCGAAAAAGCTACAGTGGGCCTAAAATGATAGAAAATAAGAAATTCACACTATCAAAACAATATTTTTTTTCTTATCACCTTGACATTCTGGTCTGGGATAGGTTTGGCGCTGATGAGCTAAATAACACTTATAGTGAAAAATTATGAAAAAAGTGATGAAAATTAGACGGATTTTTATCAATTTTTTTCACAATTCAAACAAAAACTATGCGTCTTGTCAGAAAAAAATCATAAGAAAATATGTAGATTTTTTTGATATGAACAATTTCGTTCCTTAACATTTTTTCGTATCTCGCATATTTTTGGTGAAAAACTGATTTCTTTATTTTTATTAACATTTCTTACGATTAAAATGAAAATTACGCATCTAATCAAAAAATGGCCAGCAAAAAATTTTTAGACCCTTTTTAGGTGAATAATTTTGTTATAAAGCATTTTATCGTATCTTGTGTTGTGTTTTCAAAAATTGACATTTCTTATTTTTATTGTCATTTTTAGGATTAAAATGAAAAATATGCGTCTTATTAAAAAATGGTCAGCAAGAAATTTGTGAGCCTTTTAAGATGAATAATTTTGCTATGAAACATTTTATTGTATTTTGTGCAGTTTTGTCAAAAATTTTATTTTCTATTTTTTAATGTTATTTTTTACGATTAAAACAAAGACTACTTGTCATATCAAAAAATGATAAATGACCAATTTGTAGATATTTTCTTGGTGAATAATTTTTGCCTGCTTATTTTTTTGGTATCTTGCATAGTTTAGCCGCAAAATAGAACTTTGTATTTTTTAGTATTTTTCTCGGTGGTTAAAACCAGAACCGTTAGTCAAAAAAGGCTGGTTGACAAACTCGACCTTTCTTCTTGGTCCCTAAAAGCGTGTGTCAAAGCGCACTCCAATCCGATTAGTCTCGAAACGTGGAGATATCATGAAATCCGCGAAAGTCTATTTTCATATAACAACAACACCTTGTCATTATGATGAGAATGTAACAAAGAAAAGAATTCGATACAAGATCGCTGTGATTCCAATTTTTGAAATTGGCCAATTTTAAGCCTTCCAATTCGAAATTGATTTTTTTTTTAGTTTGAAGTTTTCAATATTTTGAAACATTTTCTAGAGACATTTAATTCAAATTTGTTTAAATACATATCCTCTTAACTGAAAATTGTGCGGCGAAATAAGAATCGACATCCGCGACATTATATCTGCAATTAAGAAACTAAAGAATAGGAAGGCTGCTGGTGTGGTTGTATCACCGCTGAAATGCTTAAGAGAGGTGATGAATATTTGTTTGTATGGACTAAACAAAGAAGTTTTCTGTGTATTTTTTGATCTGGAAACAGCTTTCGATTAAATGGATGAAACTAAATTTTGGGAAGTCCCGAAAGAGTATGGAGTGAATGGTTGACTTTTAAAAGCAATAAAAGCATTATATAATAGTAGTAAAGCGAGTGTAAGAGTTAATGGACAGCTGAGCGATTAGTTTGATATTAAGTAGGGCGTTAGGCAAGGTTGCGTTATGTTCTCCTGGATGTTCAATTTGTACATGGGCAAATGTCTAGGAATGCTCTTTTAGGCGAAGAAGGTGTTGATCTTCGGACAGTGAAAGTGCGTGGACTGGCGTTCGCAGATGATATAATTGTTACGGCAGAATCAGTCGATAACTTGCAGAAAATGATGAGCAGACTGGATACCAACATGAAGAGTACGGGTCTTAATATTAATGCGAATAAAACAAAAATTATTGTGTTTGAGAGCAGAGGTGAAAAAGCAGAGGTGAGAAAGCAGTATGTAACATTGCCTTAAATGAAGAGAGAATAGAACAAGTAATTTAGGTAAGGTGAATGGTAGCGTACCATGGATGTAAAGGAAGCAAAATATGTATCCAATAACATCCTTGATGTATGGAGGATGATTGTTTATAAGAAGAAGAGTCACGCCTGAAACGAAAGACTTTTGATATTTATGGGCCCACGTGAAGAGCCTTGCTTAGTGGATGTGGATATGGTTGGGATGAAGAGTATGGATATTCCTATGGGTTTATCAGCCCTGTGTAAATCGTGATGTATGATGGTTCTGTGAAGCTCTTCACCTGGGGTGATTGCTAGGTAGATTGATCAGCGACCCGTGTCGGAGCGGTGTTGTGGGACGATTGTGTCATTTGAATGAGCAACACGCGACTTCTAAATTGATTTAAAATCTATCTCTCCTAAACATTCCTTACTACCCTTACTAAAAAATGTAATTTCTATCAAATACATTTTTAAATATTGTAAACGATTAAAGTTTAATTATTCTAAAAACGTTGCAAGTGATATGCTTTCTAATTGGAAACTTTCAAAATATATAAATTCAAACTTGAAGCATTGAAAATTAAACAGTTCCAAACTTCATTAAAAAATTGAAGCATTCTTAAATTAGGATCATGAAAAGAAGTCGTTAAAAATGATTAATTTTCAGATTGTGCATCGCTATTTTTAAAACTCATACATTTTAATCTAAAGTGAAAAATTAATAACTTGTAAATCAGTGATGAAGCGAGCGGAAACATAAAAGCTTCAGTGTGGACAAAGTGAATGAATTCGAAAATTATTATTAATAATTTCATTAGAAAATTTAAATTTTTTGATTAGAAACTGTGATAATATAAAATAGATAAAACATTAAAGATCTCTAGAGTTCAAGGAACAGACCTTCGCGCTTGAGGATTAGCTTTCGCTTTTATGTTTCTTGTTGAATAAAACATAAGCTTGTTTCGCTGTGAATGACATAAGATGTCTTTCTTTGAATGACCGGCAATGAAACGCAACTATACGATATAACACGGGGAGTTCAGAAACTTTTGGTTTTGTCCTTAGAATTATTTATATATGTACATATAACCCCTGTCAGTGTCAGATCGACTCGCGATACATGTCAATTAGAGGTAGGCGTGTCGATATGCCAAAATCAACGTACTCGAGATTATATTTTATGCCTACGCATAGCTAATGTTGAGGGCACTCGAGCGTAAAATGAAGGCGATCTTAAATCCCCAAATGCAAATTTGAAATCGAAATCAACTTCTCAGTAGGCGGGTCCTTTACCTATTAATATAGATTCTATATTAATCATTTGTCCTTGAAGCATTTCTTATATAAATTATCCACGGAAGTAAAATCTCTTATATCGAATATAATATATAGAATGTTTTACTATAACATAAAATATATGGTAAAAAATTGTTAGCGGGTTTCCTTTGTTCTTCGAGCCAAAAAAAGAACAAATATGAAGAGGTTCGCATTCCTGGAGGGATTTGCATTTTTACACTCGGCATATTCCCTGAACTTCGAAGCATGTAATTCTCGAAGTTACGGGGTTTATTGCCGGTCGTATTAAAAATGTTGGTTGTAATAAACAATGCAGGTGTGTATATGGTGTATGAGACTCATAAAAGGGAGCACGCATGCACGCACGTCACGGTCTTTTGCCCTGTTAAACGTTTTCGCGAGCGAAAAAGCATGAAGCGGCCCGTAAATGTCGCCGTGTTTGGGAACGGGTCCAAAGAAATTGCAGAACGCCGTTATGTTAAGAGTTACGTTATGTCTGCAAATGAAACATCGAAATCAATTCATAAATCAGAGACTGTCACGATTTTTTCAACTAACGAGAGGACAAGGACATGATCGCGAACCGACTGCCAATTACTATCAATCGTATTCGCTTGTCACGTATTTCTTAGTTTGTGCCTTATATATTTTGGGACTTTTACGTTCAGAAAAATGTCTGTTCGAATCAATCAAGAAAATTTGTTTGATATGATGCACGGAGTTGAGAAAAAGTTAAATTAATCAATAAATGATTTTAATTATATGAGAGACTAAATGCAATCCCATCTAAATACTGAAATTTTTCCATTATATCGAATTTTCAATTATTAAATCTTCTGTTAATAAAGCCGATCAGTGTTTTATTTTGTGCTTGGGCTTATATCGGGCTGACCCATAGAGTGCCCATAGTCGGTAAACAAGTCTGGCCCCATCAAGTAACCCCACATATAGGTATAGAAAGACATAATGTCTGCTGCGGTCTGCTGATATTTACATCAGTAAATTTGTTGTAAACTAGTACATCACATCAAAAATATATATGGATCCTGATAATTTTGATAAAGAACGCCGCGCGGATGATAAATTACGTCTACATGTTAAAAAATATCGAGCGACTGAAGCAGGAGTTAAAGAAATATTGGAAGAAAACTCAAATGCTGATGACGATGATGAGTTATTTTAAATCAAAAAACTGATGAAATTTTGGAAATTCCTAAACAGGAGAGTTCCGAGGATAAAAATCATACCGAGCAAGATTTAGATCTTGCAAATGCCCCAAATGTAGAAGCAGGTAATATACAATTACACATAAAAATTTATAACCTCAAATGTATATGGAAATGAAAGGAATGTATTTTGAAATACTGAAATACAAACATTATATTTTTGTCAACACGAACAAAAAAAGATTTAATATTTTAGTTTTTCAAAGTGCCCGCCATACTTCTATTGGCTGCTCTAGTCCAAACGCACTGCGCAAACGTCATCAGTCGCACGCGCCATTTTATGCTCGGCTTGTGTAATTTTGTGTCAATCGGATATTCTGAGAGATAAAAAGTAAGCAGGTTCAATTTACCATTTAATAATATGTATATGATTTAAAAAATAATCTTTTACATATGTTAATATAAAAATTTGTTTCTTTAAGATGGGCGTGAAGGTGAATTTTGAAGATAAAGATATGGATGATCAAATTCCTTCAGGTCCTAAAGTGAAATACAGATTGAAGAAAGATGGAAATATTTACTAGAATTCACTGTATGAAGACACCTCATCTTGACGCGGGAATCCTCATCATTTCAAATTAAGCTTAGTTGCGGAAAAGAACGAAATGATACGAGTTTTCCTGGAGCCTATAAAAGGATACATAACACTACGCAATACGCATATATACAGGAAAATTATATTAAAACTACGAACAGCTTCTTGAAATATGAACTACGAGTAAATCTTATTTCTTAAATTAAATTAAAATTTTTATTTAGATTTACAATTTTTTCCTTAAATGGGCAGAAAAGAAAATGGGCAGTGACTGGGGTCCCCAGCTGGGGCCCAACCAGTAATTGTGCAATCTAGTTAGAACCCAACTTGTCCCCAGTTGACTTTTCAACACGGGACAGCTTCATACTTTACGACAGATTTTCCGTTTTCTTCAATTTATGAAAATTTTGTTTCTATAAATTGAGGAGAAGACTCTGGTGTCAAACTTCAACCATCCACAATAAATGAACCAAACTATCTCAATAGTACAGCTATTCACATTGCTCACACAAAGAAACGGTTTTTATAAAACAACAATTTCACACATCTTCATAATATTAATTTTTCACATTCATTGTTGTCAGGATCCGCATTAGGCAAATTGTTACGGGCCCTACAGCTTGGTAACGCAAAATTGGTGCACTGACAAAATAAGTCAAATACATTTTTGTGTCTTATATTTTTTGGAGAATTTTTTTCTGCTAACGAGAGGACAAGGATTGTAATTAAACATTCGAAGGGGACTGTACGATTCTAATCACCGTTACGAGGTATTTAATGTCATCATTAAGAAATGAATCGCGACAAAGGTTGAAAGTGATTCTTACAAACCCTTTTATTTTTCCATGAGATCTTTAATGTACACCGGCTTGTAAATATCTTTCACCCTCCTGACTATAAATTGAAAACTATTACTGCTTCCTTCAAACAGATTGTAGTCAATCATGTAGGACCTTTATTTATGATCCTTAATCATCTTGAACTACAGATCTGAAAATATTTTATATTAATTTATTACTTTCCCAACTAGGAACTATCATAAAGTAATTTCATTAATGAATAATTATGTATAGAATAAATGAGTAGAATATTAATTTTTAAAAAATATTTCCATATATAAAAAAGCGATTTTGTTGAATGGCCTTCAGGGTGGTCCAACATTTTTTTGGGGAATTTTCATACTCTAACCCCCAAAATTTGTTCAAATCCAAAGAAAATAAACACATATATTTTTGTTAAGAAAAAAATGAAAATTTAGGGGTTCCGCCAATCCCGTAAAGTTTAACAAGTGAAGACATGATAATAACAACTGGATAAGGAACAAGAATGAAATTTTACAGGATTAAAAAAAAAGTTTTCTGGAATAGATTCAATTTCAAATTGCACAATACTGAATCAGGTTTCTGATTTTATATTGTACATACATTTCTCGAAACATGAAATAAAAAATTATTCAGTTTTATGACTGGGAACATTTTAGGTAAGAAAATTTTAACTTTTGCATGCTAAGGAGAGAAATTTTTTAAAATTGAAAGTATGTATAAACAATTGCGTGATATAGTTTATGGATACGTCCTTAACATTTTAATAATAACTTATTTATCATTTTGAACTTGTATTACAAATTAATTTGCCCTTGAACAGAAGAAAGTACCCAGGTGGAAAAAATATGAATATAATCTATCGATAGTTTATGTATAGTGTAAAAATTATGTATAATCTGTCAAAATATATTTATCACGCACTATCTTACTGAGACAACATGCAGTTTTCGATGGATTATACATAAATTTCAGTCTATACATAAACTATCGATAGATTATACAGGCATTCAAGTCTCCAGAAGTCTTATGAAAGCACTGAAATATCCTGGAGTATATCTTGATGTCAAAAGTATAGTAGGTGTACAGTCAATCGATCGAGTTGTCAACCCCTCGTTATCAAACAATGTTTTAAGACTTATGTTGATACATATTTCGAATAAGATAATGATTGATAAGAATCATAGTATAGACATCAAATATAAATGTGAAAGCAGAAGTTCTAAATTGTTTGAGTGTTTTCTGATGCAAGACAATGCCACTTACGCAATGAAATGCTTTTCGTTCCTGGTTTATACGTTTCTACCTCTGCAAGCATGTTTTCATTTTTTTTCG
The DNA here is from genome assembly GCA_032362435.1 of Melikaiella ostensackeni. Classification (NCBI taxonomy): domain Eukaryota; kingdom Metazoa; phylum Arthropoda; class Insecta; order Hymenoptera; family Cynipidae; genus Melikaiella; species Melikaiella ostensackeni. The sequence continues at coordinate 2,274,733 of JAUMHM010000048.1, forward strand.
CAACTTGAGTACCTTTTGTTTTACAAATAAGGTCAATTGTCAATTATACGTCGTAAAAATGACAATATTGATTTTTGTCACAATCAGTGCTGGTCATAAGAAATGTTAAGTACAAACCATAAATTATATTCATGAAGGAATAGTAAAGTTAATGCATAGAATTATGAAGATTAACAAGGAAATGATCAGAGTTAGGATTTTTTCTTAAACCTCAAAAATTCCCTACTGAGAGTTCATTGAATGACTATTAATTTGCCAAAACATTATTTTCCAATGGCGACCCGTTTTCGAAAAAATCGCCTTTCTTCAAATTTTTTTTATGGAATAAAATGTTTAATTATTAAATTCTCACATAACATTCTTCTACCAGAAGAGACGAATTTTTAACAGAATATATGAATTTTCAACCAAATGGTTCAAATTTTAACTCAAAAAGATAAATTTTCAACCAAAGAAATTAATTTTCATCTCAAACGATGAATCTTCAAAAAAAAATTCAACAAAGAAGTTACACTTTCAACCAAGTAGTTGAATTTCCAACAAAAAAAATGAATTCTCAAACAAGAAGATTAATTATTCTACCAGAAAAGACGAATTTTTAACAAAATGCATGAACTGACAACCAAATACTTCAAATTCAATGCAAAAAGATAAATTTTCAACCAAAAAATGAATCTTTAACAAAGTAGTTCAACTTTCAACCGAGTAGTTCAATTTTCGACCAAAAAAGATACATTTTCAAATAAAGAGATGAATTTTCAACTCAAATGATGAATCTTCAGAGAAAAAAATGAATTTTCAACAAAGGACTTTAACTTTCAACCAAGTATATTAACGTTCAATCAAAAAGATGAATTTCCAACCAAGAAGATTAATTTTTTTACCACAGAAGACAAATTCGCAACAAAAGACATGAATTTGCAACCAAGTAGTTCAATTTTCAACTCCAAAAAAGATAAATTTTCAACTAAAGAAGTGAATTTACAAATTAAACTATGAATCTTCAAAGCAAAAAATGAATTTTTAGCAAAGGACTTTAACTTTCAACCAAGTAGTTGAATTTTCAATTTGCAACTAAATAGTTTCAACTCAAAAAGATGCATTTTCAACAGCAAAAAATTAATTTTCAACAAAGTAGTTCAACTTTCAAGCAAGTAGTTGAATTTTCAAAAAATAGATTTTAATCTTAAATAAAAAATAGTTGAATTCAACCTAAAAAGACGATTTTCCAACAAAACAGTTAAATTCGCAAACAAAACAGATTAATTTTCTACCAAACAGTTGATTTTTTAACCAAAAAAGATGATTAAAAGAAATTTCTACCAAAAGAGATGAAGTTTTAAACCAAAAAGACGAAATTGAACAAATGAGTTGAATTTTCAACCAAGAAAGATTTTTCAGTCAAGAAAGAAAAAAATTTCAACCAAATTGCTGAAGTTTCAAGCCAAAAAGACAATATTTCTAAAAAGCAGTTGAATTTTTAACCCAAAAATATGAATATTAAAAAAAAATTAATTTCCAACCAAATAGTTTAATTTTCTACCAAAATGGTTGAATTTTTAAACCCAAAAAGACGAATTTTCAACAAAACAGTTGAACTTTCAACAAATTCAAGAAAAAAACGGGGACTCGTTTTCGAAAATAATCGACTTCTGAAATGCTTTTTATGGAATGAAATATACATTTATAATATTTTCATGTCAATTTATGTAAATATAATATTTTTAACACTTTTTAAAAATATAAGATTCTTTTTTTCCTTGAATTTTAAACAGTTGAATTTTCAACCTTTGAATTATCAATTCTCTTCTACTCTCAACAGTTGAAAATTTAACTGTTAAAAAATCAACTATTGAATTTGGTATTAAAAGCAAGAGTTAAAATGTTATATTTACATAATTTCACATGAGAATTTAATAAAGAAACATTTCAGTCCATACAAAATTTTTTTGAAAAAAGCCGATTTCTTCGATAACCGGTAGCCATTGGCAAATAATGTTTTGGCAAATTAATAGTCATCCAATGAAATTTCAGTAGGGAATTTATGAGATTAAAAAACAATCCCAACTCCGATCGTCTCTGTGTAAGTGCCAACTAAAAATCTACATGAGTAGCAACTGTAAATTATAATACAAAATTTAATTATAATTCCTAAGAATAATTAGTGGAATAAAGGATGTTTATGAAACTAGCAGTTTTTAGAAATGTGTAATTGTTTAGAATATTATTTTTTTTCGATTTGAAAAATGCAATAATCTGAATAGATTGGTTCTGAATCAACTACAAAACAATACATTTGTATTTTATGTTGCATTTTTATTCCTTACAAATCTATAAAATGTGCTTTAAGATGCATCACGTTCAGTTGAGAAATTATTTAATCTTTATTAACACGAGCGACAGCAGGAAATATTTTGTATTTTTTTGACGCAGAGGTGAATAATTTCCGTCAACCTGTTTTCTTCACTTACATTTTGAGCTTCCTGATTACGATCGAACGTTATTAGTCGTTAGCTGTTATCAGAATTACACATAATTGGATTTCAAATGCGCAGTAAATTGCGGAAACATCTAGCTTTTCGAAAAGTGAATGAAAAGATGTAAAACGTACTTAGGTTCGAAATTGATAATTAATGTTGATAACGATTGAGGGAACCTTACTGCTAATGATTGCTTGAAACCCAGGAAATAGTCACTATCAAAAAACAATCTTATAAAAAAACATGAATAAACAAACAAACGAAGACACCAATAAACGATAACGTAAACAAAACATACCATAAAATTAATATTTTTATTGAAAAACATTTCGGAAAAAGTTAATTCAATTTTTAAAATAAATTATGAGTCAATTCTACTTGTCAATAATGTCACTTTCTTCTTTTTTTATTGAGCCATACAGGATTTGTTAAATTGCTTTATTCTGGGTTAAGTTGACTCTCCATTTTCGGATTCAATTTAAGGATGACGTGTAATGTTTTCATATGTAAATTATTTTCTTCCATATCCGTTGTGACAAATGAAAAAGGATCCTATAAAAAAGTTGTCTTTGATTAAAGCTAATTTATTATTCTCAGAAGTTTAATAATATTTCTATTGTAGAAACAAGTATTAAGATTAATCTTTCACTTTGAATTCTTCAGTGACTGAGTGAATTTTCTAAAATCGACGAGGAAAAAATTTATATCGATATCATGATTGTACACTTATCAAACAAGATTTATTACCACAGGAAATGCACGCGCACGAAGCGCACGCTCACGTCTGTGGATTTTTATTTCTTAACATTACAAAAAATATAAACAATTTAAAAATCCATTATTAAATTAATTTTTTAATATTAGGAGTCTGAAAAATTTTTGAAACAATAATTTATAGTTTTGAATTGAAAGCGCTTAAAATTTAAAAAAATATATATTGCACGATTTGAATCGAAACGTTCCAAATCAAACAATTTTAGATCAGGTAAAATTTTGAAAAAGGGCAGTAATTCGAATAGAATGAAAAGGAATTGAACTTGTATCAATTCTAAATAAAAGCTTTCGAAATGCCTAGTTATAAAATCATCTCATTTTAAGGCTTCAATTTGACAAATTTTTTTCTTAATTTTGCATTGTTTTGAATTTATTCTGGAGGCATTTAATTCAAAATTGTTTAATCACAAGTCCTTTAAACTAAAAATTGTGCAACTATCAAGTCTTTCAATTTGATATTCGACGATTACGAAGAATTTATAAAACCAGAGAATTTTGAATGTCTAAAATTGAAACCAAACAATTTAGAATATTTAAATCTGAATTTATTTGAATTGTAGTGAGAATAACATTTTTTAAATTTATATTAAAAGAGTCATGAATCGTTAAAATCATGTTATCCACGTAAACCCCACTGAATCAAGTAACATTCAAAGTGATTAGATAGATTTTTTTTTACTAAAAAATATAATTTCTGTCAAAAACAAAAGTACGGTGATTTTCACTGTTCAAAATTGAAGAATTTAAAATATTGTGAACCTTCAAGTTTCATTATTCTAAAAACGTTGAAAATTATGTTCAATGTGGACAGAATTAATGAATGAAGTCGTGAATTATTATTATTAATATCTCATAATGATGCTTCATTTATCTTATTTAAATTCATTTACAGTTCAGGAAGTTTCGCGAAATAGTTCAAATTATTGCCTAGCATGGTAATAAATACAAATTGTGTTCACAATGAGTTTTTAAAAAGCCTTTAACCTATTTTTCTATAATACTCGAAAGGAAATGGGTTTAAAGTTTGCTATGTGAGACTTTGTAGTGAGCATTTTTAAAGGAATACAATGATGGAAATTTTGCTCACTTTATATTCTTCATAACTTTCTATGATTGTAGATATTCAAACCTAATTTATGGCTTGTAAACCCCTAGAAAAGTGGCAACTTCTATTATCAGTAATTATCAGGTGAAAACAACTATTTATAAAATAAAAATGCATATATAATTAATCAATAAACTGAATAACTTTTTCTCTTCTTTTCTCATGAATAATTCCAAATATAATTCCAGGAACATTTTCTGTACCTCTATCAAACTACTGTTTTCTCCTCACGTTTCAAGCTTCTTTATATCATTCCAGCAACGGAAGTTTTTTTTTATTTTGAAACCGAAAGAAGAAAAGCTTTTATAAAAGATAAAATTTTTTATAATCAGATACACGTCGATGAAAAATGAAAGCCTACACTCTACAGAATCACATTTCGTGGCTGTTGCGTGATGTTTGAATATGAACAACAATAGGCGCATTATATTACAATTAGAATACATTACACTCATGACGTCTTGTGGCGACTGACGAACCCTTTTTTGGGTACATATTTACGTAAAAATATGCAGAGGATTTACATCATGAATACCAAATAGTGCACCTTTGTGTTGAGGGTGGAACCACCTTAATATTCAAAGCTTAGGAGCCGCGCCCTCACCGTGAGGAGGATAAAAGCGGTAGAAAGAAAATGAAAAAAAGGAACAGGGATAAGAACGAGATTTATGATTAACGAAGTTGGGCGCCAAGATTGGAAAATTCATCGATGAAGGGCCGCTTGATTTATGCATCTTTCGAAACGAGAATTTATCAGGCTTGAAAGTCAAGGAACCTTCCGCAATGTATACTGCACGGTAAACAAATTAAGGCGCGTGTGAATCAATTGCAGGTAACTACCAATATTTCGCACGCACAGTGAACCTTTTTCTTATTGAAAGTTTCGGTTTAAAATTTAAAACGCTACCCGTGAGGTTTTATAAACTAAACGAACAAGTTCCGTTCAATCCCAATATAAAACTTTGAGAAATTTATGCAAACTGGAAAAGTTATGGAAATTTTTGGGAGTGGATGGAAATGTTTGAAACTTTTAGAAACTTGTGAGTACTTTTTGAAAACTGAGAAACTTGTGGAAATTTTTGAAAACTGATAGAAATGTTTGGAAATGTTTGAGACTTGAGGGAGTTCTCGAAAATTAATAGAAATGTTTGGTACAATCCCAGTATTCTAGAATCACTGAAATGACAACAAAATTCACGATGAGCATTTTATTTGTACTATTTTATCTGCGGTAAAAAATAAATTTTCCAAAACCTTCAGTCTTTAAAGAGAACAGATTCATACATTTGTGCACGACATTTTAAAAGTTCCTTCAGTTAGACAACGACGAGCCCCGTAAAGGTGTCAAGTTTCCTCTCAAATATTTTCTTCTAAATAATTTCACGAAAACCGTAGCCCGAGTCACTTCGCACCGCTTTTCTAAAAAAGACTTTTAAAAATTATGTCAGTTCCTTCCACGCGTTTATTTTTCAATATTTTTCTGTGTTTTTTTAAATATTCTGCACACGTAGTGGACATTTTACCTATTGAAAGTTCCGGTTCGGAATTAAAATTGTTAACCGTGAGGTTTTTGAAGCGAATGAACAAGTTCCGTACAATACCATTATTCTAGGATCACTGAAATGACAACAAAATTCATGAGTATTTTATTTGCCTAATTTTATTAGCGGTAAAAATAAATGTTCCAAAACCTTTACTTTATGGAAGGTTTGGGAAATTTATGGACAGTTTTGGAAATTCCTGAGAATTTCTAGAATTGATAGAAATGTTTGTGAATGTGTGAAACTTTTGGAAATTTATGGAAATTTATGAAAATGCTTGCAGATTTTGGAAATCTGGGAAACTTTTTGAGAGTGATGGAAATTTATGCAAGTTTCAAAGCTTGTCAAGTTTTAATCAGGGTTGAGAATTCTCATCACATTTATGATGTAATGAATGGTATTTTCCCACCTTAAAGACTAAACTGCAGGGGGCTGGTGTCCTCATTATGCAACACAAACCTATCGTGACTCCTTTGGTTCTGACTAGAGTCCCTCTAGGGAGAGTCTGGCCGACGTGGGTCGAGCTGTGATTGGTGCTCTAAAACCACCAATGTCCCGCGGAAACCGCAATTACGGATTGGCTGAAATTTGAACTCCCGTCTGAAGGCGTGTCACTTCCACAACCAAATCAATGGAAAAAATGGCGGCCTATGTAACGTAACTTTCTGGCAACTTCCATTTCCGAACCAGTATAAAATTCTATTTATGGCGCGTCGGCGAGACTCTCCCTAGAGAGACTCTAGCCTCCTTGGGGCCTCTAATCTAAAGCTTGATGGCCTGTGTTCCTGGAACACATGGAACACCGATAGTTACGCCACTGGACCGAAGTTTGGTGGGACTGACCTTATGAATGGACACACCACCTTATTACGACTTAGCTGCTTAGATTGGACATGATTTTATACTTATGGAAAACATTTCTCGCATCAAGTTGGTAGTTCGGTGTAAACTTTAAATAATGGACAATACAAATAATAATGTAGCCTCGGATGAGATTGACACTTTTGTTGACGAAAGGCATGCCCTCGGAAAAGTTGTAAATGATCTTAAGGCCATTCTCCAGTTAGAAACGTCGGTAAAGTAGGAGCCATTTTTTCGGATAGGAGTGACGAGGAAAATGGACATGTTGTTGCTCCCTCTGCGTTCCACGCACGGGAAATCGCGAAGTCGTTTTTCGACTCGATAGCTAACGATAAATCAATTTTCTCTCGACTCAAATTATTGAGAATTTCATTTTATCGGGCGCCCTGGTGTTTGTTTGACGGAAAATGGGCCGTAATTATGTAAAATAGACCGATATATGTGAGCAGTCAGAAAAACAATATGGCAGCGCCCATGGCAAGTGACAGCTGCGAGAAGAATCTCGCTCGTGCTCAATTTTCAGCGCTTTGCGAACATTCAAATGACCAGGGCGCTTTATTGAATGAGAAGCTGAACGATTTGCCGCAAAAAAAAAGTATTTTTCTCATTATAAAGATACGAAGCACGACTGCGCGTTTTTCCATATGTGCGACGCAGAGGGGAGGGTCTCCGGAATGCCCTTAAAGGTTTCGAATAGCATCTCCAATCGCTGTTTCCTCCGAACCATGAAGTCCTAGAATAATTTTCAGGACATTGACATAGATTTTTAAGGTTAAAATGGTTTTTTCACATTTTCTCTATTTTTCCCATATTCTATAGGTATTCAACTATAACCTCCAAAAGGACTCATTCCTCTATGTTATTCCTGTCGGAAGATAACGAATTTTGACCCAAAAAACATCACTTTACCCCATTGTGCGACGTCTGCGGAAAATGGTCTTTCGAATCGATCTCCTGAGAGACAAAGGCGGTGTACTGGTCTCATTCAATATAGTTGAAATCTTTCTTAAAGGTCATATTCACCCACGCGTCTTAAATTGTAAACTCCCTTCTTTATTATTGGAACAATTCATAATTTACGTTAGGAAACGTTTTATTTAGTTGCGTCAAGTAAACGTTTGTCTGATTTACAAATAATCAAATTTGTTTATTGCTCGAACATAATTCTGTTAGAAGAAGAAATCGAATATCTTTAATTAAAGGGACGAAAGTTACACATAAAATTTATTCCAAAATAAAACGTATTATTGGAAAAAGATATTTTATTACTAGTTTCGCCAAAAAAGAATGCAAATTTTCCTTAGTTGAGCAGTTACCAGACTTTCTCTGAAAAATCCTCAAGCCGTGAAGAATGCTTTTTCGCTCGAAGACATATATTAAAAGACAGTAAGGTTCATCTGGATTTTCTTTCTCCGATTAATTCGCCACTTGATCAAAGAGTCAATGCTCCACGAAGTCAAAAATCCCTCTTAACACATCAAAGTGTGAATCGTTTTCACAAAACGATAGCGCAATATTCCACGCATGTCTGGATATAAATTCACCACGAAACCAACCAGATACGTGTAGTTGTACATACAATATTCAACTGCTCTTGGGAAAATTTTTCCTCCTTTTTCGCTGGTCTTCTTTCGTGAATTTAATAACGAATATACAGACCGTCATAAGCCGCTTGAAATTTCCTGTAGGAGAGGAAGCCAGGCATCCAGGCTATACGAAAGTCACGTTTTCCACCAGCAAATTTGCAAAATAATCTCGATTCATAAAACATACCAAGCAGCAAGTTAAAATTTATTTAAAAAATACATAAATTTTATGATCATTCGAAAAACAGAAATTCGATGAATGAAAATAGTAATCCGCCTCTGTTTTCAATATAAAAAAATTACTCCTTTAGCACCAGGGAAATTTAATGCTGCGAAATTGTGTGGATTTCCAATAGGAAATATACATATTGTGATGAATTTTTAAATCTGTGTCACTCTCATACTCAAATCTTTGTTTCAGGAAACTTCGCGACTTCTATGGTAGTAACTTACTAGATTACTATATAAGGTCTCCAGAGAACGGTGAATATTGAAAAGCCCAGCTCGCATGAAAGGCACAGGAAGGATCTAATAAAACTTTGACAAGTCAAAGTGCTACTGGGAGTTGAAAATATAGGAAATCCACTATTGGATCGATGATACTATTCAATATCAATCAGGCTTACCATATAAATCGCTACAAAAAATTTGAAATCATTAATGTTCATTATAATTGTTTATGATTGTGAAGAAGATTGTTTCATTGGCATAAAGGCCTAGAGTTTTCATTTTCTTTGAAAATTTTTTTAATTCTCATAAGTATCAATTTTTTCAAATAATACGAAATCTGACACCGTCCTATTCTGACTCACTGGACTCGTCATTAAGGCAATGTGAATCAGCCCTGCCTCAGATGCTTTAGAATTTAATTGACCTAGAATCCATTATATTGTCAATATTCAATTAAATTTTAATTTTTGCAAGTTTTAAATTAATACCATATAGGACATTTCGATGACAGATTGTGGTAGAAATTTAATTTCAATAACACAATTTTTATGTTAAATTTAAACAATGAACAACATTTTATGATTAGGTAACATAGAACTCTCTAAAAACATTTTCATAAAATTCAGGCCCCTATCCGTGGCCAGAGCAGCTAATATGTTCTGTTACCTGAGTATGAAATTTTGTTTATACGGAAAATTCAACATAATATTTATGCCACTTAAATTAAATTGCGGCCCTTGTCCGTGGCTAAAATGTCTTGTATGATATTAATTTAAAACTTACGAAAATTGAAAACTGATTGAAAATTTAGAATATAATGGATTCTCGGTCAATTAAATTTTAAAGCGTCTAAGGCAGGGCTGATTCACAATGCCTTATTGAAAAGTTCGGTGAGTCGCCAAGGACGAAACGTGTTAGATTTCGTATTACGCGAAAAGCTTGATAGTTATAAGAATTGAAAATTTTTGAAAAATTATATAAAAATTTTAGACCCTCATGACAATAAAAAAATCTTCTTTAAAATTTCATACTTTGGGTCAAGTAAAACCGCTATCTTTAAAGAATACCAGCAAAGATGTGATTTAACTGTAATTGTTTGAGTAAGGGAAACTTTCCCACTTTTGTGTTGGTAATAGATTAAGAGAGAATTATGTTTTTGATGATCAAATGAACACGACAAACAAGAAATCGAAGTCTTGTTCGAAAATGTTGACAGACGTCGTGTGCGGGTGTGTTCATTTGTGTAAGGTGATAACTTTTGTGAATTCATCCAAAGCCTAGTGCGAATTACTCGAAAGACGCAGATGTTTTCGGCGACCACTAAATCAGGATTGGCAGTTTTCATTACTATCTATCTATCTTTAAAGAAAACCAGCAAAGATTTGATTTAACTGTAATTGTTTGAGTAAAGGAAACTTTCCCACTTTTGTGTTGGTAATAGATTAAGAGAGAATCATGTTTTTGATGATGAAATGAACACGACAAACAAGAAATCGAAGTCTTGTTCGAAAATGTTGACAGACGTCGTGTGCGGGTGTGTGTACATTTGTGTAAGGTGATAACTTTTGTAAATTCATCCAAAGCCTAGTGCGAATTATTTGAAAGACACAGATGTTTTCGGCGACCACTAAATCAGGATTGGCAGTTTTCATTATTTTGATGAAACTTGTAGAGCACGATTTTACAGCATCTCTAACTATTCTGCTGGAATACATCGAAGACACTGGTTCTGTCGATCAGTTGTGGATCCTATTCTAGTACTTAGAGTGTTAATAGAGATTAAGTCGGCTTGTAAACAAAAGCTTAAGTGATTGCATATATAAGATGATTGTGAAATAATTGAAAATGATAACCTAAGCCTTCTAAAATTCCGTTAAACGTTTGCAAGTTTTGAACATTCCTTAAAATAATTAAAATCTTTGAGAATTCCACGAATTCTCTTACAAGCTGTTGAAATCCTTTGCTATACTTTTATTATTTTATTATTATACCATTAAGCCAAATCCCTTTCGGGGTAAGCGTAGCTTGTTTTGTTCTAGCCTCATTATGCTACCGGGGATCAAGAAATTTATATAACAAGGGTAAGTAAAGGATGTCTAGGAAAATGGCTAAGTTTAAGATCAATCTAGAAGTCGCGTGTTGCTCATTCAAACGAAACACTCTTTCCACAACACCGCTTCGACAAGGGTCGCTGATCCATCTCCACGCGGGTACATTAAAATCCAAAATCTTTCGTTTCAGGCGTCAATCTTCTTCTTATAAACTATTGTCTTCAATACATCCCCATTCTTGTATACATCTTCTGCTTCTTTTACATCCGCATACCTTTTTCATGCAAGCTCTTGTGTTCCTATAACTCTTTATTTCTCTTTGCTTTAAAGTTTCATTCACACATTCCAACCATTCTTTCTTCGGTCTGCCTCTGGGAACGCTACCATTCACCTTACCTCAATATACTTGCTTCGTTACTGACTCTGTCCATTAAGGTTTCACTGCACACATTCCGCAGGAATTGCATGCCAACCACGTTCAATTTACTCCTATCCTTTTCTTGATACGTCCATGTCTCGCTACTATACAACATAGTGGGTGCAAGTACACAATTATACATTGCAATTTTAGTTTTATTCGTTCCATTTTCACTTCAAGTAATGGCTCGTATACAATGCCAATATCCTTTCTACCTTCGTTTACACGTATGGATATCTCTGCATCTATCTTTCCGTCAGCAGTAAATAAGCTTTCAAGATACACGAAATCATTAACTTGTTCTATCCTCGCGTCGCTTAAGGCAATGTCGCATAGTGTTTTTACATCCTTCTTCCAAACACAATAATTTTTGTTTTATTCACATCAATATTAGGACCCATATTCTTCATGTTGGTATCCAGTCTGCTCATCATTCTTTGCAAATCATCAACTGATTCTAATTATCAGACTTGATGAAAATAAAATCAAGTCTTTCTTGAACCGTCAATGTATATGTGAAAAGGTATTTTTTAGGTCTTACGGTCTTCAAGTAAATAAAAAAAAATGAAACTACTTGAAAGTTCTTATATTAATTCTAACCTTTCGGCCTAACGATGCGAGCCTTTTTCAAAGAACAATTTTGTATGTGTGCTGGAACTAAGGCATTGTTCCTACATTTTATTGATAACGTACGTTGTTCCTTAAGAATCACTAATCTTCTATTGGTGTTTATCTAGTTTCCGATGCGTTGTCTAGTGGTCTCACCGTACTTTCCATAAACGTAAGACAAAGATGTAAGACAAAGTTCCAGCATATATACAAAATTGTTCTTCGAAAGAGGCACGCAGTGTTAGGCCGAAACGTAAGAGTTAATAAACAAACTTTCGAATAGTTTCGTTTTTTTATTTTATTTGAAGACCGTAAGACCTAAAGAATGCCTCCTCGCAAATACATTGACGGCCGAAGAAAGAATTGATTTGATTTTCATCAAGTCTGCTAATTGATTAACAAGGTCAGTAACGTTCTGGACACCATGGGTTATTTGTCTTACATCTATGGAAAGTACGGTGAGACCACTAGACAACACATCGGAAACTGGATAAACACCAATAGAAGATTAGTGATTCTTGGGGAGCAACGTACGTTCTTAATAAAATGTAAGAACAATGCCTTAGTTCCAGCACACATACAAAATTGTTCTTTGAAAAAGGCTCGCAGTGTTTGGCCGAAACGTTAGAATTAATATAAGAACTTTCAAGTAGTTTCGTTTATTTTGTATCTACTTGAAGACCGTAAGACCTAAAAAAATACCTCCTCACATCAGCTGATTCTGCCGTAACAATAATCTTATTATCTGCAAGCGCCAGTCCACGCACTTTCACTATTCCGAGATCAACACCTTCTTCGTCTGATAGAGCCAATCTTAGGGCCGATTTCACCAACTCTGATTGAGACGTTAATCCTCGATTAGCCTAATTTAACCAGTACCTTACGTTCTACCATCACTTAACGTATGATTAAAGAGACTCATCACCCTTTAACTTACCCGATCGATTTCGGCTGGTCAACGGAGTTAATCGGCGATTAACGCTGGCCGGCAGAACAGAACCTCAAAATCGAAGTTTGCATTTGAACATTCGGAGCATCTTCAGAACAAACGTGGATCATTTTTATGATAATTTTTATCATCTGAGCTATTTTATATCAATATGTTGATGACAGAAACTATGAATTGTCCATAAAGAGCAAATTGTGTTCCTAACCTCACTTTCTTACCTACTGCTTCTTTCACATCTTTGAAGGAGATAATTCGTGCTTAAAATAAATTTAAGTGAAATCATGTTAACGAAATAAGAATTCAATAGCAGCAATTTATTTTATAGTGCTCAAAATAAATATTTATCAAACTTAACCTCGCAGTGCGTATAATGATTAATGAAGCTTGCTTCCTACATGTTTTTCATACATGCATCAGATACTTCTGAGCATCTTAAGTTGATCACTATTAGTCTTTTTACATCACTGGTTCGCAAATTACAATAGTGATCGAATTTTTGAACATTATTTTGTTCTATTACATTTAGGCAAAATCATTTTACATTTACTTAAGAAAAAATAATTCTGGTTGTCACTTGGCTGGTCATTTGGTGTAGAACTGTGTAGAATCAAAGGCCTATCAGTTCACACCGTGCAAGCACAAGAAACTTCAACCGCTTCCTCGTCTCCGCCAATCAGAATCGACGTATGTATAGAAAATCGAAATATTACCAACCGAGTGTACGGTTAACTAATTGGGGATTAAAATTCTGTGAGAGAACTCCGTGTAACGCATTGCAAGTTATCGCCGGTTAAATCATTGATTAAAAAATAATCACGATTAGTTAATCGGCTATTTAATCACTGTTGGTAAAATCGGCCCTTAGACATTTATCCATGTATATATTAAACATCCAGAAGGATATAACGCAACCTTGCCTAACGCCCTGCTTAATATCAAACCAATTGCTCACTTGTCCATTCACTCTTACATTCGCTTTGATACCATTATATATTGCTTTTATTGCTTTTCGGAGCCAACCATTCATTCCGTACTCTGTCAGAAGTTTCCAAAGCTTAGATCTGTTCACCTTATCGAAAGCTTCTTCCAGATTAACAAATGCCCCGAAAACTTTTTTGTTTACTCTCAAACCTTTTTCTATGATGTCTCAGCCTAAATATCTGATCCGCACATGATATCTCTTGCATAAATCCACATTGGACTTCCAAGATCCTTTCTTTACTTATTTACATGAGCTTGCCGATAAGTACTTTAGTAAATATTTTGCCCACAGTACTTAATAGGCTAGTCGCTTTATAATTAGTACGGACACCTTTATCACTCTTTACCTAGTTAAGTGAAACGATAATCGCCCTTCTCCAAACATTTGGAATTTCATCGTTCTCAGCACACATATTCATAAATTAGCTCAGCCACACAAACAAATATCCGCAACCGCTCTTAAGCATTTCAGCGGTAATACCATCCACACCAACAGCCTTGCCATTCTTTAAATTTTCAATTACGCATATAATGTCGCGGATATCCCCTCTTCTTTTGTTACCCACGACGGGATTGTCTAACGTATCCTCTTCTGTGTCACAGTTGTTATGCTCCATAGCTTGACCTCCATACAATTTCTTAAAAAAGTCCCTCATACAGTCTTTCACTTTGTTCGTATCCCATACCATTTCACCATCAGCATTCTCAATTCCGACTAACTCAGTGCTAGTACTTTCCTTCCTGATCTTCTTAACCCGTTTCCCTCATGGCTAAGACGTTTAATATTCAGTTTTCACGACTGTGCTTGCTTTTTCTTATTAACAGCCACGCGGATTTTATCATTCCATCAAGCATCTCCAGTCCTTCTTCCTACAGCCGCAGTACCATGCACTTCGGACACACTCTTAAAGATGCTATTCTGTCGTATTATCCATGCACCCTCTACATTCTTATTGCCCAATTCCGTCTTCCAGTCTTCTTTGTGATGTCCTAAATATTTATTCAACTTTTCACGATAAGTAGAAAATATTGTAGTTAAAAAAAGAAAAAATAGAGATCCTAGGTGTATTCAGCAAGAACTGACATTTGTATATAGTCCATATTCCAGATACCAGGAATGTAAACATATGGTTGAGTGATAACCCAGCCAGGCAATATGTGCCTCCAGGGAGGAGGTGTTTCAATGTCCCAATTTCTGTGTTTTCAAGCACACCAACAAGTTAGCTCATCTAATATGGTTCGCTCAGATTAGCACGGCTCAATTCTATGAGTATACACAAACATATTCTGTTCCATGGTTTTGCTGACGCATCAGGTATTATCGCGAGCTCAGCACAAGTTAGTCCAAATATTTCCAATGCTTATCTAACACGGTAGATCTAATCCAGTTAACAGGGTTCAGTTTAATAATTACGGACCAGTGCATTTTAAAAGGGTAGTGAGTTAATGGAAAGTCTTCAAAAGTGGGAATATGAACATATTTAAAAACAAGATAGATGGAATTCCGAAAACATTGGATCTCTGATTTTTTTTTAAAGTACGTATAATAACGTATTTCGACGCGCTACTTATGAATATGATATTGAAAATTGACGCAAATTTGATTTTTATGCCAAAACCCATTAAAAAATCATAAAATCATGGATTTTTCCTTTCACTTCCTTAAATGATGGGAATTTCGAAAAATATTTCAGAGAAAAGTTGTAGATCTCACCGAAAAGTACATTTTTTGTTGTATTAAGTTTGACTGTAAAGATGATAAGTCTTCCAGAAAAAGATAGACAAAATTTAGGTGTTGTAATAAGGTGGGATACTAAGGGAGTTGATTCTTTCTTCAGCGTTCGTGCTTCGGGTTGCATCTTCATTATTCTCGAGCATTTTTGAGTCCATTCTATAGCGAGCAAAGGTGGATTTCGCGTCTGTTTTTCTTTACTATTTCATTTACCGTTTTTATCTAGGTTTTTCAGCATCTGAATTTTTTTATTCTTGTTACTTTTTTTCTCATCCTGATGTTGTTATGCGCAAAAGAACGTTTAGATATTTTTAAAAAGTAACCGAATTGCTGTTAGGCAATTCGGTGTTTCTTTATTAACTTTTTTACACAATTATTGTCGTAGGCAAGATTAGAACTGAACTCGAGACCATAGGTCTCTACTACTTATAGTCTAGCGGATACATGTGGGATTACCTAAATCTATGACGCAAGTAGGTCAAAGTCAACTGCGTAACAATGTATCAAAGGTATAATAATTTTAGTTTGAGTTTAATGCTACAAGATCGAGAGAAAACTTTGCAATGGTTGAGGGATTTAGAACTTATTCCAGTGGAACGGTATTGTGGGAAACATAAGAAGAAAATGGTCACAGAAATAATTCAAGTCACACCGCTACCCCTTTCCACTATCTCGTGGGGGCATGAAAGTACCCCTGTAACTGGTCACAGAAATACTTCATGATTTTCCAGCTTCAACTTCGGATATTTCGAAAACTATCACTTGTAGGCTAAAAATGGAAAAGACCAAAAATATGTGCATTTATGAGATCTACAGCTTTCGTCTGAAATATTTTACAATTATTTTTTGTACTCACTGAGATAAACGCGGAAAGATATTTTTCATCGGGTTTTTATGGTTTTCGTCATGAAATTTAAATTTGCGCCAATTTTCACTATGACATTCGTTATCAGCGCGTCAAAATACATACGTATAGATAGTTTTAAAAAATCGGAGGTCCGACGATTTCGGAACTTCATCCTCAAAATTAAATAAAGAAAATAGGTTTGATTATTAGGCTTTTTTATTCAACTTAGTCCTTTTTCAATAACTACTAGGGCAATTTACGAGGCTTGATGAGCGCATCAAACGCCGTATCATACATAAGTATAATTAAATTAATGGAGCAATAAAGGGTTAGGATGTTGTAATTAAATTATTACTTGTATAAAATTGGACGAGTTCGATACAATCCAGTTTATTAATAGACTAATGACTAATGACAGTTTATTAATGACTAATTTATGAGTGGAACATCATGCGATTGGAAGCATTTACGGAAATATACCTATTCAAGTTGAGCGTTAATGATTCTCAAGTGCCTATTCATTAGAATAAATAGACTCAAATAATGGTCAAGTTAACCGAAAAAGCTTGACAAAAACAGAAAATGGGGAAATAACTAAAATAATCGTCTGTAAACATGGAAATTTCCGTCTAAATATTTTATTAACTCTTTTTCGATACACTACACTCGGTATCGTTGTTGGCTTGAGATATTGACTATGTGCGTAACACATCAAGCTACATTTTATGTGTCTGTGGCACTAGTAAACATGCAATCTGTCAGTGCGACCAAGTGGAGCGTTTTAGAATTTATGATCATATAATTATAAGATACGTATACAAAACGCATTCTTAGTTTCTTTAGTTGTGTGAGTGACGCACATAGACACTAATTGGCAACTCTAAGCTTCTATTTATAAAATATATTCTAGAATTTAAGAATTTAGTATTTTATGTTAAATTTTGATATTATTTTCACTTTGATAAAGTAGATTCAACATCAACATTGATACAAGTGTATTCATCCACTTTCAGATGATCGATCAACATCGATCGAACCCGCATTGCTTTCAGTGTCGTTTTTATCACCCGTAAAGTTCAAATCGTTCAAATACGTATATTCGCACTGAAGGTTCCACAAGAAGTATCGTAAATACTGAGGCTAAAAGTTTACAATAAAAGATTGTGTGATATATGAATATAAATTCGGAGTATTGAAAAAATTCAATCATTTTAAATTAAGACGCTTATTACAATTCAGTAATGTATCTTTTAACAAAAGTCTGTAATATCCAGAACTATAAATTTTAGGTCGTTGAAATACAGCACGCAAAGGGGCGTTGGCTCTTGTATCGATTAATGTTAAGTCTATATTTTACTTATTGACGTAATTCAAGATAATTTTAAATAACCGGTGTATTCATGAGAGTTCATTTAAAATATTTATAAAATGAAATTTCGGTTCAATTCAAGGGGTTAATTACTTGGATTTCTAGTGCACACTAGATTGCAAGATTGCATGAGATTGCAAAAGATTCCACGGGTTATGAGAAATTTATTATAGAAAATCATTACATAGAAAATAATTATATAGGATAATTAGCATTTGGATGAATAATAAAAAAATATTGGAGGAAATAATGTGAAAAGCAGAGAAACTAAAAAGGAATGATTTATTCGAGATCACTGATAATTTCATATAGAAGACTACAAAAATATCGATTCTGCACAAATAAGCTTTACACAGTAATAGTCTGTGAATTCCCTTGATGTCCTTAAAATCGCTTGAAATTTCATTGAAATCCATGAAAATTCTTTGGAGACTTTTGAAATCCCTGGATATCTTTAGAAATGATTTTTAATCAATTAAAATCTTTGAGATCTATTGAATCGTTTGAAATTTCTTTAATTCCTTCATATTCCTTGAATTTTATTGATATCCGCAAAAATCATTTGAAATGAAATTTAATCCATTCCCTAAAGTTTTCTAGAATTTCTTTGAAATACCTTAAAATACCTTCAAATCTTTAGAAATCGTAAAAATCCATTAAAATAAGTAGAATACATTCGAAATCCTTGACTATAAATGAAATAAAACTTATTCATTCAAGTTCTCAAAAAAATTCCGTTCAAATCCCTAAAGATCTTTGAAATCCCTCGAAATCTTTAAAATCCCATGAAATCTTGGGAATCGCTAGGAATCTCTTGAAACTGTATTCTCTAGAATTTAGTTCTCTAGAAATCCCTTGGAATCTTTGGAAATCCTACAAAATTCTTTGAAATCCCTTGAAATTTTTTTAATATCTTGAAAATCTTTGGATTCTTTTAAAATAACTTAAAATCTTCAAAATCCTTAAACAAAATTTCAATTCCCTTATATCTCTTGAAATTGTTGAAATTCCTTGAACAAAAATTTAATTTCTTCCCTTAAGTTCTCTGGAAATTCGTTGAAATCCTTTAAAATACCTTGAAACCTCTAAAATCCTTGGAGGCTCAATGAAATCTTTCAAAGTTTGTGAAAGTCCTTGAAATGCCTTAAAATCTCTTGAAATCTTTGGAAATTGTGAAAATCCATTAAGGTAAGTCGAAATCATTTGAAATCCCTTGAATTTAAATTAATTTGAACTTATTAAAGTTCTCTAAAAAGCCGTTTTAATCCCTAGAAATCTTTGAAAACCCTTGAAATTTGCAGAGATTCAATACAACCCTATAAATCTTGTGAAATACCTTGAATTATCTTAGAATCCCATGAAATCTTGAGAATCGCTAGGAATCACTTGAAATAAATTATATTCTCTAGAATGTAGTTCTCTAAAAATCCCTTGAGATCTTTGGAAATCCTAAAAAACTCTTTGAAATCCCCTAAAATTTTTTTAATTTCTTGAAAATCTTTGGATTCTTTTGAAAAGACTTAAAATCTTTATAATCCTTTAAAAAAATAATTCCCTTATGTCTCTTGAAATTGTTGAAATCCCCTAAACAAAAATTTAATTTCTTCCCTAAAGTTCTCTGGACATTCGTTGAAAACCTTGAAAATACCTTGAAACTTCTGAAATCCTTAAAGATTCAATGAAATCCTTTGAAGTTTGTGAAAGTCCTTGAAATGCCTTAAAATTTCTTGAAATCTTTGGAAATTTTGAAAATCTATTAAGATAAGTAGAAATCATTTGAAATCCCTCGAATATAAATTAAATTAAACTTATTCATTAAAGTTCTTTAAAAAACTGTTATAATCCCTAGAAATCTTTGAAACCCATTGAAATTTCCGGAGATTTAATACAATCCTATAAATTTTGTGAAATACCTTGAAACCTCTGAAATCCTTGGAGATTCAATGAAATCTTTTAAAGTTTGCGAAAGTCCTTGGAATGCATCAAAATCTCTTGAAATCTTTGGAAATTTTGAAAATCCATTAGGGTAAGTAGAAATCATTTGAAAACTCTCGAATATAAATTAAATTAAACTTGTTCATTGAAGTTCTCGAAAAAACTGTTTTAATCCATAGAAATCTTTGAAATCTCCTGAAATTTTTCCAATTTCTTAAAAATCTTTGGATTCTTTTAAAATAACTTAAAATGTTCAAAATCCTTAAACAAAATTTCAATTCTCTTGTATCTCTTGAAATTGTTGAAATCCCTTGAACAAAAATTTAATTTCTTCCCTAAAGTTCTCTGGAAATTCGTTGAAATCCTTTAAAATACCTTGAAACCTCTGAAATCCTTAAAGATTCAATGAAATCTTTTGAAGTTTGTGAAAGTCCTTGAAATGCCTTAAAATCTTTTGAAATCTTTGGAAATAGTGAAAATCCATTAAGGTAAGTCGAAATCATTTGAAATCCCTTGAATATAAATTAACTTAAACTTATTCATTAAAGTTCTCTAAAAAGCCGTTTTAATCCCTAGAAATCTTTGAAATCCATTGAAATTTTCGGAGATTCAATGCAACCCTATAAATCTTGTGAAATAACTTGAATTATCTTAGAATCCCATGAAATCTTGAGAATCGCTAGGAATCACTTGAAATGAATTATATTCTCTAGAATGTAGTTCTCTAAAAATCCCTTGAGATCTTTCGAAATCCTAAAAAACTCTTTGAAATCCCCTGAAAATTTTTTAATTTCTTGAAAATCTTTGGATTCTTCTGAAGAGACTTAAAATCTTTAAAATCCTTTAAAAAAATAATTCCCTTATGTCTCTTGAAATTGTTGAAATCCCCTAAACAAAAATTTAATTTCTTCCCTAAAGTTCTCTGGACATTCGTTGAAAACCTTGAAAATACCTTGAAACTTCTGAAATCCTTAAAGATTCAATGAAATCCTTTGAAGTTTGTGAAAGTCCTTGAAATGCCTTAAAATTTCTTGAAATCTTTGGAAATTTTGAAAATCTATTAAGATAAGTAGAAATCATTTGAAATCCCTCGAATATAAATTAAATTAAACTTATTCATTAAAGTTCTTTAAAAAACTGTTATAATCCCTAGAAATCTTTGAAACCCATTGAAATTTCCGGAGATTTAATACAATCCTATAAATTTTGTGAAATACCTTGAAACCTCTGAAATCCTTGGAGATTCAATGAAATCTTTTAAAGTTTGCGAAAGTCCTTGGAATGCATCAAAATCTTTTGAAATCTTTGGAAATTTTGAAAATCCATTAAGATAAGTAGGAATCATTTGAAAACTCTCGAATATAAATTAAATTAAACTTCTTCATTAAAGTTCTCATAAAAACTGTTTTAATCCATAGAAATCTTTGAAATTCCCTAAAATTTTTCCAATCTCTTAAAAGTCTTTGGATTCTTTTAAAATAACTTAAAATGTTCAAAATCCTTAAACAAAATTTCAATTCCCTTGTATCTCTTGAAATTGTTGAAATCCTTTAAAATACCTTGAAACCTCTGAAATCCTTAAAGATTCAATGAAATCCTTTGAAGTTAGTGAAAGTCCTTGAAATGCCTTAAAATCTTTTGAAATCTTTGGAAATTGTGAAAATCCATTCAGGTAAGTCGAAATCATTTGAAATCCCTTGAATATAAATTAACTTAAACTTATTCATTAAAGTTCTCTAAAAACCGTTTCAATCCCTAGAAATTTTTGAAGTCCCTTGAAATTTTCGGGGATTTAATACAATCCTATAAATCTTGTGAAATACCTTGAATTACCTTAGAATCCAAAAAAATCTTGGGAATCGCTAGGAATCTTAGAAATCTCTTGAAATCTTTAGAAATCCTACAAAATTTTTTGAAATTTTTGAAATCTCTTAAAATCCTTCGGAATCCCTTAAAATGCCCGGAAATGTTTGGAAATCTTTCAAATCCTCCAAAATCTTCAAATGTTTTGAATTTTCAGAAATTTCGTTGAAATCCATGAAAATATTTTCAAATTTCTTGAAAACCGATGAAATCCTTCAAAATTAGTTTGGAAATCCCAGACAATAATTTTTGAAGCCTTGAAATCCGTGGAAGTCCCTAGAAACCCATTGAAATACTTTAGAATCACTCTAAATCTCCTGATAGGTTTAGAAATCTTTGAAATAATTTCAAATCTCGTGAAATTTTTATGAAATCTGACAAAATCGCTTAAAATCCGTAAAAATTCTATGAAATTCATTGAAATTCTTTAAAATTCACTGATGTATTTCAAACCTTTAAACCTGTGAAATCCCTTGAATAATTTGAAATTCTACCATATGTAAATAAATAAATCATTGGTTTGTACTTTCTCTATATTTTGCATCAATTCTCTCAATATTTTAACATTATTCATTTCTATACTGATTTTCTTATAACTTTCTATAATGATTTTTCTACAATCGCGAAAGAATCAAAAGAAATTCATTACAGGGAAATCATTGAAGACTTATATTGAATATCCTATAATATTTTTGAGTAAGGGGGGAATATAAGAGATTGTAAAAGATTGCATGGGACTGCAAAAGACTGCATGGAATTGCATGAGATTGCATGGGATTACAAGTGATTGTAAAAGATTCCATGGGATTGCATTGAGATTACATGGAAATGTGAATGAGTGTAAAGGGATTACAAGGAATGATAGGGGATTGCATGGAATTGTAAAGGATTGCATGGGATTGCACGAGATTGCACAATATTGCAGAGAGAGTGTACACCATATTGCAGGAGTAATTAATCCCTCGGTTAAATTTGTAAGCAATTTTAAGAGTTCATGACATTTCCATTTAAGATCGGCTTGTATTTTCAGAGGCTTTTATGAAACATTAATGGAAATCTCTTCGATTGAAAGAGTTTTTTAGCCATCCTACATCCCTTATACATTTTAATAAATATTATATATTAAAGTGAACATTTTGACTTAAAAATGGAAACGTATTCAAGCCAAATAAAATAAATTAAGTTTTTCACCCTCCAGCTAGCACGTAGTCAGGAATTATTTCCCCAGAATCCCACAGTGTAATAACGAGAAATAAAGAAGAATAACGAGTCCAAGTTTCCTCGCTTCTAGCGTACTTGTTAAAGCCCAATAACGGGAGGCGCCACAATTGTAAATGGCCTCTAAAGTTGTAGAGCTGCGGCTATAATTTTAATGAACGGCTAGGGCCGTATAAATATTCAATGTGATCAAAATTTTCATTCAAAAATAGAAAAGCCAAAAATAGTTGTACTCCAATTTCTAGTTATTAACGATATATCTCTTTTAGTGCAAAGAAAAACGGTTTCCTGGCCGAGCAACTCGAATAAAATAGAATAACGCTTTATTTGAAATGAAACCTTCCAAAAAGATACAAAATATTTAAAATTATAATATTTATAGTAATGAATAAAAGTATTGTTTGACCTGAAATAGGTTTCATTGGATTAAAGAAAACAATAGTCAGGAAAGTTTGCTCTTACAACACATTTCTCGCAGTCCTGGTTGTGATTTCCATTTCGAAACTTTTAATTTCAAAACTCATTCTGTTTCGAAGCTTGCACACTTCCGTTGTCCATTTCGACATAATTAGCTTAGAAACAATTGATTACTTTTATGCTAATTTATTATATCCTGTTGCCAAATGTACTTTGTAGAACATAAAAGTATACTCAGTAGCAATTTGATTTCAAAAACAATTTATTGCTGTTTCATGATAATTTCTTACATTCTGTTGCCAAATGTATCTAGTAAGGTATAAAATATTAGCTACTCGATATTCGCAATCCAGGAAAGTTAATCAGCAAGTCTAATTAGTGATTTAAAATCTTTTATGGATTCTTTTTAATAATAAATCATTTTTGTATCGAATATAAGGCTATTAATTTCGCGAGTGAATTCAAATTCACGGGTTGTTCAGGTTTAATTGAATTTTGCAATTTTCCCAATCAATGAAGAATAGATTATTTACACCTATCTGAAAGTGAAAAAAGTTGCAGGCATGATTTTATTCTGTTTCACAAAGTCTGAGGAGCATGAATATTCCTCAAATTTCATTTTCCCTAATATTTATTTTACCTAAAATCATTTGAAGGAATAGCAGTTTTCTATAATTCTTATTTATCCTAATTGTCGATTAACCTCATTTCATATTTCCGAATTACCATTTGACATAATTTTTATTCTACTGAATTATAATTTGGTATAATTTTTATTCTTTCGAATAAGCACAAAACTTAAAATTCATTAAAACAAAACGCTATCTCAAATAATCCCCAGGTCATTGAAACTGTATGTAATATAAATTTCATTCTTTCTAAAATGGCGCCTGACATTCTTATTTCTGATTCGAATTTCGCGGCATTATTCAGCCAATCAAAATGCCGGACGTCAATTTATGAAGAATGAAAGTTATGTTACATGCAGTTTCGATGACATGGGGATTATGAAAGATGGCGTTTCGTTTGAATGTATTTTAAGTAATGTGCTTATTCAGAAGAATGAAAATTATGTTAAATAGTAATTCAGTAAAATAAAAATTATGTCAAATTGTAATTTAGAAATATATAAATTATGACAAACGGTAATTCGACAAAATAAAAATTATGACAAATGTTAGCTCGGAAATATGAAAATTATGACAGATGGCAATTCGGAAGAATAAACATTAGTACAAAAAGTAATTCGGGAATATAGAAAAATTAGGTAAATTGGCGATTAGGATAAATAAAAATGAAAGCGAATTGTTATTTGGCCAAACAATTTTAGCTAAAATAAATATTAGGGACAATAAAATTTGGGGCATATCCATGCGCCTCACTTTGCCTCACTTGCGCCTCGTCTTTTCCTTTTTTGAGACTCTTAAGAAGGTATCCCTCTTTTGTCTAAAAATACATCTTTAAGTCGTCTCGAAAAAGAATTGATTATTAAAAATAGCAAAAAAAACGAGTGGTTAAGTATATCCAAGACACTGAGAATTTCAACAGAAGAAGAAAAGGGTAGAGAATCTTTAATATAGATGTGAAATTCTATACAATGTGAGATTCTGCATAACCCTGAGTAAAAAGGACTCAAGGTTGGAGGAATAAAAGCAGATTTCATTATTCGATTCTGCGGTTACTTTTTTCCGTCTTTTTATTGAAGGAAACAATAAAGTTTCTATAAACTGCATTGTCTGATTGAAAAATATTGGACTTTCTTCCACGAGGTAAAATCCTATAATACTTTACATTAATTTACAGAAAATTGACTTTTTTCTTTTTACATAGTTAATACAACTCTTTAAACTATAACCACTCTTCCAAGAGAATTTGTAGTACCAATAGACATTTTTAATTAGATGTTTTTGTTGGAAACAAACTTTTGTTGAATAATGCTTCTGGCAGCAAAAATGCGAGCAGGTAATTTTAGAATCTCAGTTTTTCCACATATCGATTAATTTTCAGGTCAGCGTGCTACTTTTTCTAGTACCCGCTACTGGAGCATGCATCGTGCCGCATAAGCATCAGCATCATCACAATTTTCACTGGATTCTAACATGTATGTATTAATTTTTTTATTTCACTAAAATTCATCATTTTTAATTACTATTTCCAACAAACTTATCAAAAGTAGTTACAATTTTGTTAATTCGAATTTTTCTCAAAAGTAAAATTTACTTTAAACTAGAATTTCGTTCAGTAGCAATGCTTTTTAATAGAATGTTACAACAGTTATATAATAGCTTAATTTGGTTCAAAATAAACCAGAATTTGATCCAAGTTTGACTTGTTGTACTTAGATTTTTTCTCTGCGGCCTACAACGAATTTTCAAGATAGTTCCCTAAATAAAATAGGTTCTTATTAAGAATCCTTATTTCTTCCTTTTTTCGCTCTCAAGACGAAAAAATAAATAAATTCAGTTAAAGGAAGGTAAAGAGGATGCGAAAGGTTAGGCGTGACTCAGTAGCCACTTCGCCGTAAATTGTTCCGCGTAGCCGCACACGCGGGGTAAGTACGAAGGCGTACACATTTAAGCAGGCATTTTACATCGTTAACATCCAAGAAATGAGAATTTCTTCCATCCGTAATCCTCAAAGATAGGACGAATCAATTTCCTTCAATCTCCACAAATATCGCTTTAAGTAACTCTAGACTTGTAGAGTCTCTACAAGACATTTCAATTCAAGCAATAACAAATAGGTGGGAGTGACAATGTAGATTCAAGTTGAATCGGTCTGTGATCAATTTCAACCAAATTTATAATTGAATTTAAAAACTACTTGTAAATTATGAATATTCTGACCAAACTGCAGGAGGCTGGTGCCCTCCTCAGTATACAACACAAACCGATCATGACTCCTTTAGCTCTGGCTTTGTTTTCATACTTTCCTTTGGATGACCGAAGTTTGCTGAGACTGGCGTTATGAATGGACACACCCCACTCCAAAAATGGTTGGTTTAGACAACTAATAAAATAATAGGGCCAACTACTTTAATTTGCAATATATGCCGCTGCAATTTAAATGGTTATGGTTAGTACGAGTACTTTTATTGCTAAGAATGGTAGTAGTTGTCCTTACTACTTCACTTGTAGTCGTAAGAACTTCCGATGGTAGATAGCATTTTCAGGTAGTTTTAATTACTACTTCAAGTAGTAAGTCTTACTAATAAATCAGTAAGACCTACAATTGTACAAGTAGTTCTAATTACTTAAAGTAGTAATCCTAACTATTGAAATTAGTATAGTTTCTACTCCTGAAATGAAAAATACATCATTCATCAAAAATCAGTTTCCCCTCAAGGGGAGTATACAAACTTGGAGAAGTCCTGTTAAATCAAGAAACTCAAAAGTCGGTAAAAAAAACTTATCGAGCGACATGTGAAACTTTCTAGATTTTACCGGAGTAACCTAATCTTGTTCTATCATGAAGTATGTAAATTCACATGAAGATCCACGAGAAAACATTGTTGCAGAACGATTCGAGAATTAATAGTGAACTTTGTACTCGGATTACACGTGGATTTAATGTGAATTTTCCCTAATTTTTATTTTTACCTGAATAACTCATGGGTATACCGAGATTATATTACTTACATGAAATCCTGAAAGCTCCATGTCTGACGAATTAACTATTTTTTACTAACCTTGGAGTTAATAATAGATTTAGTGCTTTCACGATGATTC
>JAUMHM010000048.1:2301746-2315991 GCA_032362435.1 Melikaiella ostensackeni
AGAGGGAGCAACAACATGTCCATTTTCCTCGTCACTCCTATCCGAAAAAATGGCTCCTACTTTACCGACGTTTCTAATTGGAGAATGGCCTTAAGGAAAGGGAATCGCGGGATACAATGCGTGTAAGGAGGCTTGATGTTTTATGTGTACCTGAAACGAAGAAGAAGGGATGTCAGATAAGAAAGATTGAAATTAGACCCGAACTATGGTCAGGAGTAGATAATGAATCACATGGTAGCCAAGAATTCGTTCAATTTATGAATGAAAGAGCAAAACAGCATGTCAAAAAGTATGAATGTGTATCTCTTGGATTATTATGGGTTAGAATAAAAGGGGGAATCAGAAGGCTGTTTATTATAGCATGCTACGCTCTAGTTCATGGTGATAGTAGTGATGTGATATATACCTTCTGGGACTCGTTAAATCTACCATACAAACCAAAAATATACATAAGTCCAATCTTAGTCGAACTGAGAAAATCGAGAAAAACTCTAATATCGAATAAAATTTTGATTAATATAGATACACTTTTTGGGTGAAAATAATGTGCTCTTTCATATTTTGCAACAAAGAATGAATTTTTGAAACATATTCTATTAGGAAATGGACTTGCGGGTTTTTAATAGTCGCAAAAAGTCGCAAATACAAGGCAAAAAGAACACAAAGTCACTTGCGTACGATTTCTTTGTCGAAGAACTCGAGCACGGCTTCGAAATCCAACACTCCAAGACCTGAGGTACGTGTTCTTTTTTTAAATAAGATAACTTGATGCCGTTTTTTTCCATGCAAAACAAATGACTCCAGGATCCCATCATGGTAGCACGTTAAGACTGAAGTGAATCAATTTAGCACCACTCAAAACTGTTTTCTTCCGAGTCTTATTTTACAGTAGGGATTATAAAACGAGAGCAGAATTTACATCTCGGTGATTAATCGTTTGCTTTGTTCTTTTTAGCAGTGCCGTAATGAAAGTCATAAAAATTATAGGTTTAGAAGGTAATGAAACGAGTTAATTAAAATCTCAGTATGCTCGTATCTGAAGTATGATGGATCGCTGACTGTGATAGAAAAAAATGCGTCCCTCAAATGTGCACGTACTCCCGTTAACAGGTTTTAAACGCGAATTATGTCGTTAATGAACTGGTACACGATTAAGATGCGTATTTAACGGTTGCTTTTTTATATTTACCGTTTTCCTGGCATATGTCGAGATCTCTCGAATTGGTGAAGATTCGAAAAAGCGACTTTATCTAAGTATGTGGCAGCATATGGCTGACGAAGTGTTTCGCTTGTCCCAGATAAATGAGTAATAATCGGACCCGACTCTCGATACAGTCGATAGCCCGTAAATAGTGGTTTTGAATAACTGAGTAGTCTGATGCGCCATTAAATTGCCCCAAGTAACTGTATATAGTTCGTATTATAACAGCGAGGATTATGCCAATCGCGACTCGAATGGCGTGCAGAATCGCCTCATTCACGGTCATTTGTGACTAAAGCACCGAGGAAAGTGGATCGGACGTACCTAAATATTTACTGGGAAATATTATAAATTATATGATTGCCCTATCCCGGACATTTCTGGGAAAAATAGGGTCAGCGAAAAATGAGATGTATAGTTTACAATTAGAAATTGCAAAGTAATTTATTGAAATGAAAATTGTAACAGAACACGGAAAAAATATAAGCTGTCTAGTATCTATTGATACCAGCAGAATACTCCACGCACTGATTCACTGAAATTCGCTAATCTTTAGAATGTCAATTTTCCACATTCGTTGTCCAGGAGATTTCTTTGGTTCCATAATGCTTTTACGTCGAATCGGTTTTGATGATTTAAAGAAAAAATTCTGTAAGACAGTCAAGAGTCAACTTTTTTTCCGTAAATAAGTGATTCCTTGAAGTTGCTTCTGATATATATATGATATGATGATATATATATATATATATAACACATATTATGGTAGAAAATGTAGCTCTTTGGAAACCTATACGCCATTGTTGGATAAATTTTTTCTGCAAGAAAAATCCAGACTTTCCAGTCTGAGCGACCAAAACTAGAAACAATCTGGAATAATAACTATATGATTCTCATAAATGTGTCCATTTGTTAATAATTATGTTTCTCGTAGATTTCAAAGTGTATATGTTTATAGCCGCTTCCCTCATGATTATACCATTTTGCTGTAATCACTGTTACTCGTTCGCTACTCGTTTTCATTATCAAAGGTTTCTTAGAAAGTAACTGCATGAAATTTTAATGCCCTTTAATTATCAAGGAATAGACTGAAACACATAATCGTGAACACATTTTTCTCACAAGAAAAAGAACAGAATGAATCATTTACATTCTTTTAAATAAATGTTTCTTCCTGAATAAAATTAAAATAAATTCAATATCGTAACTTTCGAATTGGTAATTGAAAACCCATAAATTTCCAATTAATTAGGCCATTTGACAAGATGTACTTTTTCTTTCTACGAAATTTAGCGGAAGCATCTCTTCCGAGTAAGAAGTGTGAGTTAATATGTAATCGCAACTTGCTATTTGTTAAACCGAGACTGCCGCTAATTAGGGATTAATGAGCTGCCTCTAGAGTTTAATTAAAAATCGCTGTTAATTTTAATCGAGGCGTAAGAAAAATAAAAAAAGAGGAAGAAGTTTGCGAAAGGGTCACCGCCGAGAAGGAAAAGGGTAGAATGAGGAAGGGAAGATGCACTTGCTATGAGAATCGGTATTTTTATCAACACGCGGGAAAGGGCAGCGAACCTAAGATAGCGAACACTTCCGGTTCATGTAATACTACGCAAGTGCTTGCTCAGTATCGTACATCAAGTTCGCTTTTATTATTGTCTGTACTTTTTACATTTTACCCCGCGCGCGTTACCAGAATGTTGAGATAAGCGATGTGGAAGTAGGTATTTCAGTGCCTAGCTCGCTTATTCGCATGAATGCGATTTACATACTTCTTGTTAATATTTCAGTCGGAAAATGTGTACCACTTAAACTTTTTTTTGTTTATCTTCAAGAATTCTATCATATATTTCGAGATATATTCACGGCCACTGCTCGAATCTTGGAAAAAATGCCTTGTCATTTCCTAATTTATTTACTTAAATACTGATCGAATGAATCAATGTCCCAAACAAACCAAAATTCCATTAGCAGGCCTCAGAGACCTATTGACCTATTGTCCCCTATATTCAGAGGTGGTCCCTAAAGTCCCCTATTTCCAATATTTGGTCCTTATATCACCCTACAAGGGGTCGACCACTCCGATATTCCTCGTTCACGTACGAAAAAACAAAAGATAAAGTTTGCATCGATTCTATGTGAAAGATTCGCTGCAAAAAAAAAATTAACCTTGCCTTGTAAACTTGACACGAAACGAAGATAATTTCGTGTATTTAATCTTGCCTCGGTAATTTTTTGCTCCATAATGGCTCATTTTTGTTCGAAATGTAGCGAGAGTTTCGACGCCAGCGCAATCTTCCGTCGTTTGATTTCACTAAGCTAGAGCAAAATGACGATTCCACTTGTATCAGCGGATAGCGTTTATAAAGTAACAAAGTTTAAAAGTTTAATCCGCCATTATTTTTTGCGACTTGAATCTCAACTACATAGTAGCAACGTTAGAATACTGAATCCGCTATTATCTTTCACGATAGCGCCAGTGCTATCTACCGTCGTTTAGGTTAATTAAACTGGAGCAAAATGGCGATTCCATTTGTGTTAGTTGATTTTTACTAAGTGGTGTAAAATAAGTTGCGGCTCGTTTACAATAGTCGTAGCTATTTCAGAGAAGAGTTACAAGGAAGTAAAATGTTTTATTTGTCTTTTTTGTTGCCAATTCTACGTTCTACTTCAATTTCCTCACTAATGTTTCACTTAGCACAGCTGACAACGTGACGTAGTAGATATCAGAATTATAATAGCTAATAAATTATAATTCCGTGCAGTCAGTAGCCACCATGAAGAAGTAGATTATCATAAAATATAAAAGATTTTTTTTCAGCGCTTTTTAGATAAACAGCAGTGAAAAAAACTGTTTAGACTGTCCTTGAAATAAGTAGCACAGTTAAGGACTCTTGGTATTCCATTTCAGGTTGTTGGAGTGTGCCAGATTCGCACGTGGTCGTTAGTTAGCCAATTATTTGAGATTTGGCTTCTGGAATTTTTCTGAAGTTGAGACTGGCACGCAAGGAGACATCCGATTCTATATTATTATTTTTTATGTGTTTCACTGCATGAAAAAAGTAATAAAAAGTAACTGTCTGTACGCTTGGTTCGTTTCAGCTCTTCCTCTACTTTGATGAATATCGACAAATTTCATGTATTTAGTTCCACTAACTCAGAAAATTTAGTTTTAGTTCCTTTTCTTGGTTTAATTATCCAGGGTTACTAGAGCAAGCTTTTGGTAGTTTTCTTCCAAGTACGTATTGTCAGTTTTTTAGGGTCTCCTTCGTAAGTGATGTGAAACGGAAAGGAACCTACATTTTTTATGGTGAGAATCTTTTTCACTTAAAGTTGAAGAAAATATATATGATCCTATCTAAAAAAAATGATGTTACCAAATACCACGAAGATATTGGACACACTGGTTTCCAAAAACTGATTGGCTTTTGAATGGCTTGAAATTGTTTCATTTATTACATTTGAAACTTAAAAATGAAATCCGCTGTTAAGTTTGGATTTGTTTACAATATATTAATTTACTTTGTGATCATTAATGTTCAATCTATGGTCCAATCAATCACTTGGTCCAATCAATCATTTGGTCCAATCATTGGTCCATCAATAGCAGCCAAGTTACCCATGTTTTCGAGATCATTGGTCAATCTTGGCTACCAGTCATGGACCATGACTGGCTGCCGTTTCTTGGCATTGGCGTTATCATCCCAAGCTTACGTCAATGTTGTCCCAAGACTGGTGGTTAATCTTAAGACAGTTAAAAAAACAATAGTTGCCAGTGTTGTGCCATTTTTGACCCAATGGTCAGCATTGGCAATTTCCCACTGGGAAACTATCATAAAATAGATCTAGTATTATAAAAATGTCATGAGAAATGGATTATAAAAATAAATATTTGCACAAACCTTGGAAATGCGAGTCTGAGGTCAGCTCTGAGTTTGTTGAGAAGTTCGCTCACGGAAGTGAATTGCCTTAGCGTCATTTCCCCACTTCCGGAGGCATAACCGGAACTAGAACTCGTCGTTGAGGGCAAAGTTCCCTGAGAATCTTGAGTGGGTCCTAGAGGACGTCTCCCCCACCTTCTCAGTGCTATGGCATAGTCCTCTGCATTATAAGTAGGAGGCCGCAACCGTTCCTATCGCAAATCAAGTTAACTTATTTACATAAAGTGCATTTACACATTTCTTTATGATTTTATCTGCCATGCCGTTTAAAGAAGCTTCTAGAACAAAAACTTTATTGCTTTATCTCATTGGTAAATTATTAAATTGTTGCTAGAGTGTAATTTAATATTTATAGGCCATCGCAGCAAAATTTAGATTTTCCTCCCAGATCGAAATTAATTTTTTTTTAACATTTCCTGTTCATTTTGTGTGAACTGAATTATTATCAAGGATCGATCTTCAGAGGAGACTATCACTCACCGTGAAATAGAACTCCACTGGATCCATCAACATTCATCCATGAAATTCAGATATTTACGTCATTTCGGACTAGACATAAGTTTCTAAAAAGATATTCTAAATTTTTTTTGTTAAAAAAGATCCTCTTTTTCTCCGCTGGGAATTAAACCCAGGTCTGAAACCTGAGTTCGGAGACCCATGAACATCAGATATTTGCGAGATATTCTAAAAATTTTCTGTGGAAAAAGATCCTCTTTCTCTCCGATGGGAATCGAACTCAGATCTGAGACCTGGGTTCTGAGACCCATGAAATTCAGATATTCACGTCATTTCGGACTAGATCGAAATTTTTGCACAGATATACTAAAATTTTTCTTTGAAAAAAGATTTTACAATTCCCTGTTACGTACGGAAAAAATATATAATTTCCAGTGCCAGACAGACTTTGACGAAAGTATCTGACTCTAACTGGTCTTTTCACTTACAGAAAATAAGATTTTATTTTTAAATATTTTTTTTTAATTCGATAATAAAATTTTGCACTTCTGCTGGTACTGTAACGAAATTTAAAACAATATTCATCAAGTCTAATTGAACTTTATCAGAACTTAAAAAAAGTTTTAAGGAATTCATAGAAAGAATACTTTATTACTTTATCTCATTGGTAAATTGTTTTATATTTCTACGATTTAAATGAAAATGAAATGGAAAAACTTAAGCCAGTAGCAGTAAATGTACGCGCGCAAAGCGCGTTTTCACGTCCCTGAATTTTTATTTTTTAATATTAAAAACATTAACTACTTGAAAATCCATAATAATACATTTTTAAATATTAAGACTTCTAAAAAAATTTTTGAAATGAGTTAAATAATTTAATGAATGATTAATTCGGGACGAGTGAAAAATCCCGAAAAATAAAATATCCGACACTATGAAATGGCCGATACAGGGTAATTCTCAACTTATAAAATACCCAAATCTGAACAATTAAAAAAATTGTTAAATAATGAAATAAAAAGTAATAAATAAAATAAAATACTTTTATTTGATCAATATATTTCTAAGTTTATTTATTATTTGTTCATTATTGAAACTTTTTTTTATCGTTTAGATTAGGGAATTTTATCATTCGAAAATTTTCCTCTGTCGGCAATTTTATAGTGTCGGATATTTTATAATATCGGCAATTTTATTTCGGGAATTATAAATATGTTTGAAAAAATTCTTATTTTCGTAATTTTAATATTTTCATGGATGCCCATTTTTTCGCATATCTGGAGAAATTTTTGAACTTCAAAGGCCTACAAATTGTCTAATATTACGAAATCAAAAGAGTTTGATCTCAAACGCTATGATTTTAAATTATTTAAGCGCTAAAAAAAGTTTCCATTTCTAATTTTTTAATGCACGAAATAAAACTAAAAAGCTCAACTATGAACATTTTAAAATTGAACCCTGATGAATGAAGAATTAAAAATTTTTAAATGTTAAAAATTTTTTAATTGAAAAATGATCATTTTTTGGTTTTATTTTAATACCAAAAAAATGTTTAGGTTTCTTCATTAAGAAAACGTGATGTTAAAAATGGGAATATTACTTTTTATTTCTGACAGCAAGTTCTTGGAAAAAAAACTTTAACTTTCTTTTGAGACCAAAATAAAACATCACAAAAAAAATCGTTGAAATCCAACAAAAGTGAATAATTTTGGACATTTATTTTTGAAGGTTCAATATATGTTTTTCAATGCTTATGGATCAGGGCTATCGAAACCGTGTTAGCCAAATTTAAAAATAATAATATCAAGGTAGTTATCAAATCATAATACCAAATGGTATCCTCAAAAAATCTACTTTTCGCTCAATTTCATCAATAAACAATTACCGGCTAACTTTTCCACCTCAATGTTCTTAAATGAAAAAAATTAAATTATAGTTAAATTTTATGTAGTTATATTTTTAGAACCTTTAATACAGAATTATTCATATTTGAAGATCTTACATTTAAAATTATTGATAACTTGGAAATTGTTCAATTTCAAAGCTTTAAGTTTGAAATTGTCTGATTATAAAAATTTTAATTTTACATTGTTCGATGCAAAACACTTTTTACACTGTTTCAGCTAACTTCAACTCATCCTCAAGTTAGGTAATAATTGTCACAATATGTCTAAGATAATGACAATCGTTATTCAAATTCAAACTTAATTTAATTAAAAATTTAATATACAGCTATTGTAACTTGAGTATTAAATTTTTTATCGCCTTGTCATACGCTTTATTTATTGTTCTTGGTCGTTATGCAAAAAATTCTAAACAATGCTGTTGAATTATTGGTGAAACCGATTGAACATTTTACGAGCCTCACGTGGTTTCAATATGAGAATGTATAGATTTGAGAATGCAAAAATAAAATTTAATGTATATTGATTAATTATGTATTTCATGTTGTACTGATGTTTTTCGGATAATAAAAAAATGTGTATAATATATTGCCAATTTAAGAAAATGGCTAAAAAACTTTTTTTAAAAATAATTTTCAATTAAGGAACAGTCGGATAGCTCCGGCCACATATGGTTTTGAATAAATGGTACTCTCTACTGTGATAAATCAACATTTTTCTTGCATGATTGTCCCAAAACACCAATTTCAAAGTGTATATTCATAACTCCCATCGGCTGAAAAAAATCTATTTTATAAAGATTTTGCGAGATTGCGTCTACAAAAAAATAGGATTTTCATCTCATTAAATTTTTACAAACCATATCATGAAATATCTTCAAACCCACGTAAATTTTAGACCGTTTAGGTTATGCTTGTAATTTTCATTTATTAGTTTTGCGTATTATTATAGTTATTTCGATTTTTTTTGTGCAGTGGCCGGAGCTACCTGACACAATTTTTTAATAACCTATTTTAGAGCTAATTTCAATTGCTTTGTTTTCTTGTACAACAAGTTTATTTCTTATATAATCTAAGTGTAGGTTGTTGGTAGAAGGACTGACGTTATACCTAAAATTCAATATTAATATTTTGATAAAAATAACTATTAGCCAAGTTATTAATGAAAAAGCTTAAGTGGCCGGTACTACTCGACTCTCCCCTAAAACAACGTATAATTGTTGAAAATCTGTTGGGCTGAAAAGGCGTGAAAAACGAATTTTTCATTTTCTTAATTCAATCAATTGAAAATTGAAGGTCTATTCTTGTCTAACAAAAAATTGATGTAACGCTGTCTTGAAAATCTCTCAATCAATGTTGTTGAAAACCTGATTGGCTTTTCATTATTTAAAGTTGTTTTATATTTTAAACTTGAAATTTGGAAATGAAATCTTCAAGTAATCCCTTTTAATAAGAAAAATCATAGAAAACCTTATGCGAACTGAGAAACATTTGTGCACGGTTAAATTACAATTTTAAAATCATCTAATAAATTATTGAAAATATTACATATTTTTTATGTTTTATGCTAGTTCTTTTTGCTGGGAATTAGTATTTTTGAAAAAAAATTTTAATATAAAATCATGAAGTTTCGAAGAGGACTTCAAATTTCCAAAAATTTTAGGATGTGTTAGATTTTCACACTGGAAATGAGCATTTTTAAACAAAAATCATCATCAATATTCCCAATTTTCAACAATTTTAGTTCATCAAAAATCCTTTTTTTTTCTTTTGTATTATTTTTGATAGTAGATACTATGAAATACATTCTCTATTATTATTAATTTTATATTTTAACTCAACAATTGCGTGATACAAAAAATAATCGCGCGCGTGCTTGTTTAAATTCAAATTTTTGATGAAGAATATGAATACAATGGAATTTGCGTCATTAAATGCGAAATGCATGGAAAGTATCAGACAAAATTCCAAAGTTGTTATGCGTAAGAATTGAACACGCGATTATTATAGTCACGAGAATAAAAGTAAAGTGAGAAACCATATACGCTTTCTTATTTTTCAAGAAAATAGATTTCGATCTCTTCGTCAGTAGTCCTGCGATTGTTCAAGTAGAAAAGTCGATAATAACTATAATTTCATCGATTTACGATCAGAAGGGTCATGAAATTAGTTGCACTATGAAAATTTCATAGTTAGAGTGGCTATAATTTGCCCAACAAAAAAAAATCCTGTGGTTTGTTCGTAAACGCACATAAGCTGTTCTTATCGAATAAGTGATCGAATGATCATATAATAACATCTATTATCGTCAAATTAGCTTCGCATAGGGGCAAAAGTTACACTACTCATAATACACGTAAAACCACTTCATTTTTATCTTATTCGGAAAAAATTATCATGTTTATAAAACGAAAAAAATGTCCCATTGTGATCCCACTATGGGATTCCGAATACAGGCCCACTAAAGTACCGGGTGTGAAGCAAATCAGCACTAAAGTACCAAATTTTCATAAAAATTTTAAAGGTCGTACAGGAACAAAAAAACTAGAAAAGTCTTATTCTTATCAAAACACTTAAAATCCGTCTCGAAGTTTGTACAATTCCAAATTTAGGTCCAAAAAAAATCCTCCCGACAGGAAATGAATTTAAAACTTTGTTGGTACGTACCTTAGTTCTATTTTAACAGAACCTTTTTAGACAGAACAGAACCGTTTCTTTGATTCAAGTGAATGGTTTTTTTGTTCCAAATACAATTTTTAAAAAATCTTAAACGATTTTCATCATTTTTAAGTTACTTTTGATGAAACGAAAACAAATATGTTAAAGAAACGGTTTCTTTAATTCAAGACAAATATTCTCCAAATAATCCTTAATAATTATTCGGGACCTTACTGCACTGTTATTTCCAGTGGCACTTAGATGGCACTTTTATTTTTATTTGGAATAATAACTACTCTTCACATAAGAACCAATATTGCAGTAAAGCTGTGCGTTTTTGCGGAAAATTATTTTTTCGTTTTTAAGAATAACAAATTTCATTTTTCTCGATAACCATATGAGATTCGAAAAAAGTGTAGTTGTCAAAATTGTTCCTCTGTTGGAAATATACAAAATTTTCCAAAGAAATGAATAAAATCGACTAAATACGACTAAAATAACATTTTCTAAACGATATTCTACATATTATTTTTTTTACCTCGGAAACAATGTATTAAATGTATTCTATATATTAATCAGGATCCTGAGATTTAAGATGGAGAAAAATTTGTTTATAATTTTTAAAATTTAGAAAATCCAATTTTTTAAAATTTACTTGAAATTAAAATGTGAGGAAAATGACATTTTCTTCTCGCATTCATTTCTGGGACGTCTTACGGTTAAGTTAGAAAAAAATTTGAAATCCTGCTTGTTCTACAATTAATTTTTACTATCCTGAACTCCTAAAGTTTTTGAGCAGAAAGTAAAAATGGATACCATATTACACAGGAAAATAGTACTTTAATTAATATTCATGAAGATAAAAAAATATTGATTTTCCTCTGTAATATTGTATCCAATTTCACTTTGTGTTCAAGAAAATTTGAGATTACATGGATGATAAAAATCAATTGTTAGAACTTCAAAATTATTGTTTTTTTACCTTAAATTAGACTGAATTATGACTCATCCCAGAAAGCGACACAAGAAGAATATTTTATTTTTCAGCCGCTTTGACCTAAAATCAATTGTGAAAAATTGGTTTTTTAAAACTTTAGATATAAAAAATCATATTTTGTCCATTTTAAAGCTCAGTATCTTTATCATTCATATAGAGTATTTTCAATACATTATTACCGAACTAAAAAAATGTTTAATTTGAAACATTTTCTACTTTTTTTTGACCTGCAACAGAATGATCCAAGAATGTATATGGTCTTTGGTTTCTTTATATTGATACAGATTTTCGTATCAATTGAATATCGTTGCAGGAAAAACGATACTTTCAGATTCACTGTGTGTAGAATATCGTTAAAAAAATTCTATTTTGATCGTATTTAGTCGATTTTATTCATTTCTTTGAAAAATCTCCAGAACTGCACTAAATAGAATATTTTAAAAGAGCATAATTTTACAGATTTAAGACAAGGGAACAATTTTGACCCCTGAACTTTCTTCATTTTTCGTATAGTTTTAGAGAAAAATGTAATTTTTCATTCTTAAAAACGAAAAAATCATTTTTCTCAAAAACGCTTCTAACGATTACTTTCATTTTGGACTTATAATACTCGCGCAGGATCACCAATATAGAAACAGGAAAAAAAACTAGATGTGCAACAACCGTGAAAAATTTTATGTAAAACTATAACGATTCAATGTTTGTGGTTTGTGGTATCAGTTTTTAAGATTCGGATCGTAGTACCTACGTGTATTTTCTATGTAAAAATGTCAAACGAGAAAACAAAACTTAGGAAAATGAATGCCTCAACAAGCTCAAACCAATTATTTAAGAATGTAAAAATATAGCGTAGAACCTTCAAACTAAACATGCTTTGTTGTTGATTTAGGTTACGTGCATCAGTGAACAGGACTTTTTATCTTTTGTCTAATATATGTATAATAAAATAATATCTACAAAAAAATTTAAACAATTTAACCTTTGTGTCTGACAAGTAATATTTTTCAAAAATAGACGAATGAATAAAATTGACTTTCCTTGAAAATTTATATCTTTATGTTTACGATTTCTCCCAATATTTTATACTTTACGGTTGATTTTACCATAATAAGAAGTATTCAATTCACATGACTCATCAAGTAGATCTGCTATATCGCCTTTTTATTACTTCCAGATTGAATTTCTTGTATTTTTCATAAATAAAAGACTATACCTGTCGTCGAACGCTCACTGTTACACGCCACATAATTTTTAGTCCATCCATTCGTATAAAATTGATTTGAATTTCATCAAACTGCATGAGAAGTGCATGCAAAATGAGGCGAAAAATACCCGCATACACTTTCACATGTGTCAAAGTGAAAATGATTTAGAATTATCATGTTTATACCGGTTGGCGGATCTTGACAATCTTTCTCTCCAGCTTTACGTATTTTTATTTTCCCTGGAAATAATAGCTAATCTTTATATAAGAACATATATTGCAGTAAATCTGTGTTCTTCCAATAAACATTTTAAAAAATGGCTCTATTTTATATAAAAATACATGTCAATGTAAAAATGATTCAGAATGATCATGTTCATACCGGTTGGCGGATCTTGGCAATATTTCTCTCAAACTTTACATATTTTTATTTTTTACTGGGAATAATAACTACTCTTTATATAAAAACTAATATTGCAGTAAAGCTGTGTTCTTTCAATAATCATTTTGAAAAATGGCTCTATTTTATATAAAAATACATGTCAACGTGAACTTTCCTGGCAGAGATCGTGTCCGTCGGCAATTATAACATCGCAGGATTTCTCCGTCAGTAAAAAGATTAATAAAAGTGTTCTAGTTTTGAATGGGTTTCATATTCTACAAGAGATTCTCAAGAAAGTGTAATCATGCGAAGCTTTTTTCCAACAGGCGGTGATTTAAATGCTTGGTAAGGAATATGTGACAAAACTTAAAATGGTATTTTCATTCTCATTACTTTTAATTAATGATGAAATGGGTTTATTTATATCGAGTTAGTTTTGATAAAAATTAGTCAAGTTAGAAAATCTTTTTTTTAAAGATACTTCTTTAGACTGGTTAATTAATGATATAGAACTTTTGAAGCTTTTACTAGTGACCAAATGTTACGTTTATAGGAAATAGCTAGAAATGGGTCACTGGTTAAAAAAAGCAAGGATTTTCACTGTAATTGTCAAATTTCGTAATCTCACCTCAAATCTCACTATAAAACGCCGATCCTCAAAAGTACGCCGAATTCTCCAGGTGGAAATTGACCACTGGCTCGGTATCGCGTCAATATCGTACAAGGATTTCTGGTACTGCAGCGGTACAGGAATAATACCGGAAGGCAAACGGCGCGTTACTGGCATACTACCAAAGGTAACTCGGCTGGGAGTAGTTGTACTTCCTTGACGAAAGTTTCGGATAGGAATTTATTTCTCACCAATCCGAATTATTCCGAATTCTGTATCCGTACCAATCCGAATCAATCCAATCTAATCCGAAAAAGTTATCAATTTCGTTCGATCCAAATCGGTTAAAACTTAATCCAACTCAATTCGATTCAATCCGAACTTCCAATCCGAATTCATCCAAATTTTCTATCCGAATGAATCCGAACTCGGTTTGATCTAAGCTCATTTTCAATCCGAATGAATCTTATTTAATCCGAACTCGGATTCATTCAGATTCAATCGGATTGGAAGTTCGGATTAAATCGGATTAAGACGGATTAATTTTTAACCGAATTGGATCGAACGAAATTGAAAACTTTTTCAGGTTGGTTCGGATTAATTCGGATTGGTTCGTATACAGATTTCAGAATAATTCTGAATGATTCGGAATAAATTGCTATCCGAAACTTTCGCTAGGGTTACCACTTCAAGTAGTAAGTCTTACTAATAAATTAGTAAGCCATACAATTAAATTAGTAGTTCTAATTATTTGAAGTAGTAATCCTAATTATTAAAATTAGTGTACCACTTTGATCAAAAAGTTTTAGGACTTTATTTTTGAAGTCAAAAATACAAGTTTATTCATCATAATCGATATTGTCCCCTTCAAAGTACTCCCCATCGACTGCAACGCACTT
>JAUMHM010000048.1:2329858-2340674 GCA_032362435.1 Melikaiella ostensackeni
TACTAATGGCCCCACGTGAAGAGATTTTCTTAGTGGATTGTTATAATTATTCCCGTTATTATGATGGCTTTGCGAAGTTCTTCACCTGGGTTGATTGCTAGAGAGATTGATCAAGCGACTATTGTCGGAGCGACGTTATGAGATTGATCTGAAACCTTTCCATTTCAGTCATCTCAGCATTTCAGTCCTAGTGTGGGTTAATTACTTTCAATACATGTATGACAAATTCACCACAGATTTTTCTTACAGTGTACTAATAAAAACCTAATGGCAAAACAAAAATCTTTTAAAAACAAACTATGTAGTGTGTTTTCAAATTATATTCCTGTGATCAGACTGTAATAACTAGAGATCTTTTTTTACGGTATCATTTTTTGCGTGTCCTGTCTTTGAATAGGATAACTTCATGCTATTATTTTCAATGAAAAACAAATGACTCTGAGTTCCTACCCGTGGTCTTATTTTAGTACCACTCGAGACTGTTTTTTTTTTCTGAGTCTTATTTTAATACCTGAAATGTGCCCTGAAGTAATACTTTGTTTTTACAGTGCGTGTATTTGAATATTACACAATTTACTTCATGTAATGATATACACTCATAAGACCCTAATGCCAAAACAAAAAGCTTATAAAAATAATGTGTGTAGTGTGTTTTTAAATGATATTTCCGTATTCATGCATTTGCATCTCACATGTCATACAATCTACTTCATGTAATGATATATACTCATAAGACCCTAATGCCAATACAAAAAGTTTCTAAAAACAATGTATGTAGTGACTTTTTAAATTAAATTTCCGTGATCATGCATTTGCTCAGGCAGCTATATAGTGCACTTGAAAAGAGCAGTAAGACCATTCCGGGTTGCCTCAGGGAACGATCTCGATTCGTCTACTTATCGGGCGACTTCCTGCATCTTAGGAAGCTTCGACTCCATAAAAGACCTGCGAGCAATCTGCAATTTCGCTTATACCAGTGGGGCAAGTCTAATCTTTGGATTCCGATACCAATGATTGGACATTAACTCCGCACTTTTCAGATCGGATGTAAACATATACATATGGCGGGACTCTCTATCTCCGACTTACCCTGCTAGCAAACTCGTTTCTTTAAGAGGAAGACGACGAAGAATTGAATTAAGTATACCAAGAACTCGTAGAACGGTTCGAGTTTCTTTTCCAGATCAAACGCTGCAAATTCTATCGCGAATAGGACTCGACCCGATAACGATATACGCAGCGAAGATAAAACTGCAGCAATAGATATTCAATTATATTATATGCAAATTCAACTTTTTCGATTTATAACAAAGAGTTTTTTGGACTAAATTTTCAAATATAGAAGTTGGTTCTGTTTTGGCCTTAGATCTAGAAATATTGAAGATGAATAATACACCACTTATGTAGAGAACTGTCTATGCATTTCGCCGTGACATCATGGCCTCATCGGGACTGAAATACAGAGAATACACATAAGTATCATTGTATCTATTCTATTTATGAATTTAAAGAATAGGAGTCGTATGTGACGTTTCTCGTTAGTTAAAAAAGTTCCATTATGTTAAAAAAAAGTTTGTGTGCAACAAATTCATGTGAAAGTAAGATTGGTTGCCTGTAATAATTTATTAGAATTAGAATAGACTATTGCCTTCTATTACAATAATATACAAAAAATTCATTTTTCCAAAACTTGACATTCTTCTCAACTCACTTAGAACCATCATACCATGGCGAAATGCATAGACAATTCTCTACATAACAAAGTGGTTATTATTCATCTTCAACACTTCTAGACCTAAAGCCAAAGCAGAACAAAATTTTCGGATTGAAATCTAGTATCTTACTCATTTCATAATTATAAGATATTCACGGTACATCAAAAAGTCAGTGCAGTTTATAGTGAGAGAAAACATGCTTGTCACATAATCGTATATTTACCGCGAGATTAAACGCACAACGGTATCTTACTTGACTTCTAACTGTTCTTCATTGTAAAAACTTCTTTCCCTCGGAAATCCTGAATTTCTCAAACCACATAATTACCAAAGTCATAACTTAAGAAAGGAAAGTGCAAACTAAATAAGCAATATCTTAATGATCATTGATCATTCTACGAAGTTTACCTAGATACCGAATTTACCTAATGAGAGACAGAGAAAGTGACATGCATTCTGATTGTAATTTGTTTATGACAATAGATTTATTAAAATTCAAGATATTAAATTCAGAATGAAGAAAATTTTAATTCTTCTTCAGGTCTAATATTCAAATTTAAGTACGAAATTCTTGGAAATTAAAAAAGCCAAGAATCCAACGATCATATTTTTAAAACACACTAATTCCAAAGGTATACCCGGAAACATTGTAATAACAACCAAACAAATCATCACATAGTCATCCGGAACTATTTTTCGAGTTGAAATTTTGTGGAATATCCAACTATTTTTTATATTGTGTTTTGAAGTTGTTAAAGTTTTGTTTTCAAAATTTATTAGAAGTGTTTATATTTGAAATAACCAATCTGAAATGATAGTTTTCCTCATGAATCTTTCTCAATCAATAACAACTGTCAAGAACCGAGTTTTAAGTATTGATATCTTTCCATTGTCCTTTCTTTCTCCATTTATCAAGCATTTTCAAAGTAATAATTTGCAATTTTTCTAAAGGATTTTCATCTAGTTTGTCAAAACTTTGTTCATCAGAAAGTAATTCTTCCATGTCTCTAATATTCAGCTGTTTTCCTACAAAACATTAATACCCTTATCAGCATTCATGCAAATTATATCCAGGTTGTTTTTGAGAAACTCTTTAGTTATCATGAATTTTTTTGGAATTTTACGATCAATACTACTTATTCGCAAACAATTTTTATCAACAAATCTTTTAGACAAATGTAAAACCTTGTTGCCTTCCTTTTCTTTTCCCTTTTCTTATTTTTATTTTTCCAATTGAATGGAGACATTTAAGAGCATGTTGTTTAAACTTAATCGTTGGATTCTTAGTTTTTCTAATTTCCAAAAATTTGGTAGTTAAATAGATTCATTATTCTTGCAATATTATTTCCCAATTATCCTGTTATATCTTCTACCGCATTCTCTCGAAAATTATCTCCTTTTTTGTGTTTAAGAGGGATAAGGTTTGAAGCACTGCCCTTTTACATCGCTTATTAGCACCATAAAGTGAAGCGATAGTTCAAGGTAAATTACAGACTTTATTCCAAGTCTCGAACACAAGGTAAGGCACACGCCTCAGTAATAATTACCGCTTCTGCATACCAGGCAGCAAAATTCGATATTCTTTACACATTTATATAGGCTGAT
This sequence comes from Melikaiella ostensackeni, assembly GCA_032362435.1. Lineage (NCBI taxonomy): Eukaryota > Metazoa > Arthropoda > Insecta > Hymenoptera > Cynipidae > Melikaiella > Melikaiella ostensackeni. The sequence goes on from JAUMHM010000048.1 coordinate 2,333,179, forward strand.
ATGCATATTTTATATACCGTTGGTTAGGATAATCGTTCTATTCTTTTACATGCAAATTATGGCTGTTGTACCACGAAACAAGTTTTAAGGCACAGAAAAAAAACCTTCATTTGAAACATAAAAATGGTGTCAAAACTTGCTGAAATAAAATCGAACCACATCTGGTTCATTTTGAGCAATACGAACGTTGACAGCAATTCAGTTGTTTTTTCAGATTTGATATTGATCATGACAGTGAACATTCCCTGAAAAAAAACTGTTTCGATTTTTGTACAGCAGTGTCAAGCAAAAATCGTACGGGTGCCGCTACTGCCGCTGAACCTAAATTCGCTTGGTCTCTATACCCTTTCGGAATGGCTTGGTACGGTTTACGCACGGCCCGTTACTACCTTCGCACGGCTAGAAAGCATAACTCGTACGGCATGCCATACTCTTTTCATATCACTAGTTCCCGTAAGAAAATCGAAATACATTTTTTTCATTGTAGCTGAAGTTCATAATGAGTTTGTAAGAAAATGAGCTGAAACAAAATTGAAACTCTAATTTTTCATGTGCGGTTGCACTCTGTAAATGCTGATAACATTTCGTCCATAAAATTACAAACTATGTACTCTTCTTTATTATATTATTTTCCGGTTAACGCGTTTCGTTTGATGCATTGTTGATTCTTTATTACGTCTTCCAAGGTCGGCTCTGAATCCATGTGAAACCATTCCGTCCTATTCGCAATCATTTTCATAAATTATAGTAACTTATTCAATTTCTTTGAATCAAATAACAATAATTAATACCAGGTTTTTTTTCTTTAGGAGTTGATCTTGATATTATTTTATAGTGGTTCAGGGCACTTTCTCAAATAGGAAATAGTGCTGTCTGGCTTTTAAATATAAAGGCTTCTTGCAAAGCCTATAGGGAACGAAACTGGTTTTTCGAAAATTTCAATTAGCTGGTTGCTGGGTAACTATGCAAGAAATACGACACCTGCTGCGCCCCACAGTTTGTGGAACAACGGTGACAGTAACAAGAACTTGGAAGTCACTTTTATAATTGCAGTTTTATGCAGTACTTTCATTAGCTCGACAAAATATCGTGGGGAAGAACTTAAATTCTAGAATTATATTAAAACAGGTAACAATATCTATATAGCATACCGAATCTTAATTATCTTATTTATTCCAAGAATATATGACAATTAAATACAATGTTGAGTTTCATTAAGTCTTGATTTCGAATGCAAGGATAAGCTCTCTGGTTATATAGGTATATATTATAAACCTGAAGACATATGTAAGTGTTGAAAAATATTAGCAAAATAAACAATTTTTTTTAAAATTACCAAGCATGAGTGTTTTTACCAACTTCTAAATCGAACTGGACCACAATCTTCTACAGAGACATGAGTGAGGTCAAAACAACTAGTTTAAGCCAGTAAAACGCATTTCCGAAATTTGGCACTTACGCCCTTATGCCCCAAGATCCTTCAGTGGAAAAAATGGAATGTGGGGAATTATCCTTTCCAGAATTGAGGAAAGGCCACCAGGATAAAAGTAAAGGCCACCATCAGCGCTGTTGTAGGATCCTGGATAATAAATGTGAGATAGGATCTCTTGACCATCCCATTGGCCCTCCCTCGCGAGTAAACTCGTCTTATTGGCCCAGACTCGCTTCAGTGAGCAACAATCCAGATTATTTGAATATCGCTCCGTAATGTACATGCAGGTTCAGAAGATGACGCGTAAATATATGTTCTGAGAAAAAAAATCTTCGAGGACAACTTTGCAAGAATGCAAGTTGTAACCGAGGAAGATAGAAAAAGGATTTAAGAGATTTAGTAGATTTAGCTCGTTGATAAGTGGCAAAGGTACCAACAAGTTCTGAAGTATCAGTCATTACAGTCATCATCTTATGCCTTATTATGTACTACATTTTATTATCTCTAAGGTTCCTTTATGCTTCTCATACTTCTTTATTAGATCTTATCTTTTTTTTTTTGATTTAATTTGATAAATATTGATTGATTGATTGATTGATTGATATTGATTGATTAAATATTGAATATTGATTTTGATAAATATTTTATACAGAATCACTTATTTTTTACTTATCTTCATAATACTATAGTCTTTCTTTATCCACTAAAATATAAATCAATAAACTGTATTGTACAATTTTCCTCTCTACATAGAAACAGGTTTTATAATTCTATATAAGTAAAATTTTTTTAGTATGATACTCTTTTATGTTTTGTACTAATTCAGAAATCGTCTGACTTTCTCTAGTTTCTTTTAGAAAATTCTTAAAAACTATAATACTACAGTCAACATATGATCTTTATGTGCTGTTCTAGTTCTCTCGTTGATAAGTGACAAAGGTACCAAAAAGTTCTGAAGTATCAGTCTCTTAGGTCTCTTTATGCTTCTTATTCTTCAGTATTAAACATTATCTGTTTCTTTCATTTATTATGTGGACCATAAACAGGCAATGCCTAATAACTGGTTCATCCAGTAAACATTTTATAGAATACATATTACTTATTTTTATCTTGCCGTTGTAATACTGTAGTCTTCGTTTATCCACTAAAATATTAACCAATGTAATGTGTTGTACTATTTTCCTTCCTACAAACAGGTCTTATAATTCTATTAGCTTTTTTAACATAGTACTCTTTTATATTTTGCACGAATTCATAAATCGCCTGTCTTTCTCTAATCTCTTTCGGAAGATTGTTAAAAATTGAGCCGATTGTTGCAATAACGTCCGTTGCGCTCGAAAACACTAGAGAGTATTGTCCAAATGCGTGACGTCACAGAAAAAAATGAAACTCATAATTTTGGAAATCAAAAAATATATATCAATACACTGCTTTTCATTGCTAAAAAATTGACATTTTAATTTTTATTTCGTAAAATACGAACCCTGTAAAAAATGATAAATGTAAACTCAATCTCATTTACTGAGATGTATTGTAATATTTGTTTGGACAATACTTCCCAGTATTTGCGAGCGCAAGTGACGTTCTTGCATCCGTCGGCTCAATTGTAATACTACAGTTAATAGATGATCTTTGCGCTGTTCTAGTTCTATGGTATTCCTGAATTCGCCAGCAAATCTAGTGGTGTAATTATGTACATTGTTCCCTACATCAAATTGATAATCAGTTTTTATAAAATTATTCATCATTCTCATTATCATTTTTGTTATTTCAATATTCCGAAGAGTACTTGTACATCTGGAAGCTCTCTTATTTTATATCATTACTTTTATACAATGCTACACCTTATAACAGCTGATTTTTTCTTAATATCCTCGAGTCCTGGTTTTAGTCCTCCAGGCGAAAGTTTTGCAGAAAAATTAGATCGTTTTGATCCTATGAGTAAGCGTCAGATCCTCAATATTCCATGAACAAGACCACTTTGCTACGAGTCGTTTTACAGCTTTCTACTTCTTTTAGGTCTTTTACGATTACCCGATGAAAGAGCGTATAAAGCTATACAGAGAACATAAAGTCCCACTGAGGAGATATCTATTACAAGATACTAAATTCTAGTTCCGGAATTAAAATTATCATCCTTAAACAAACAGAATCTATGCAAAAATTTGCAAACACTGCCAAGAACTGCATTTACGATGCAATAAATTAGAGCCTCACTTTTACTGTTATCGGATTAATATCTTGTCATAGCAAGTATCTTTTCATGTTTTCATGATATATCATTTTCGAATTGTAAATATTGAAACTTGAACATTTCGAATTGAAATAATTCAAATAATAAATTATAAGAACCTTCGAAATCATTAACTTTGTCCATATTGAATATCCTATGTTTCCGCTCGCCTTTTGCGTGTTTTTTGACCCGCGACTTTTTTCATCATGCTGCAATGAAGATGAAGCGAAAATTGGACGTATCTTTCACTGCACGCCAATTTATTGACAATCCAACTAGTGCATTTTGGATTTGACTCAATTTTTATCAAACTTTATCAAAAATTATTAAAAGTTTGAAATAATTTTTCAAGAAATGAGTGCAGAATGATTGATTTGCTTAAAAATGATGTACGGGTTTTTGAATATGTTCATACAGAGCCGCGGTTTGACAAAAGCAATATTTCTTGAATATCTCCGAACTGAAATTGAGTGAAGGCGGTTTTTAATCTGTGAGGTAGATACTCGTATATTCTGTATGTATATTGTATATACGATAAAGTAGGTATGTTTACATTTTCAGTGAAGGCATAATCTTGTCAAATCTCTCTATAGTGAGTACCTTGAGGCACTTTTAATTCAATTAATCCGAATAATTCCACTTATGAGAAAATTTCGAGCGGATTTGAAATTTAAGTAGGGAACTCGGTCCTTTGAGAGATACGGTAATTTGTAAAATAACGGTGGACCAGTGCTTTCGAGTGGTTGTTACGGTTGTTGTAGCAGATGGGTCATGTTAGATTTCTCTTTTTAGTGAAGTGTTGGACATCAAGTCGAATCGCGAATTTCTTTATCTCTTTTGCTTTTTGCAGCCTCATCTGTAGGTGTCCATCGTGCCAAGCGCACGTGTGCGTTTGAGAGGCATACCGGTTTATTAACTAGAGATTCATAACGGAACGGAATGAGTACAATGAGCATCCAAGTCACGTGACCAATGCTGAATTGCTCATTGCTCAGTGCAGTTGTCACTCTGCTCACCTTCTCGAAGGTCATCGACTGGAGAGAATTCCCAGCAGACATTTGCTTAATTGCTTCAATTCCAAGTCGAGAAGAAAAAATAGTTTCAAGAATGTTTTACTCGTTTTAAACGAGTTGCTATGGAACTTTAAAGAGACTAGAAAACCGAAAAGTTTTGTAAGGAAATAGATTTTTAGGGGTTTATAGCCCTAGTGAGGTCTGTTTTGATTCATATTCATATTCATATTTATTGAAATCCCAGCAATTTTGATACCAATCACGGGGTACCTTTCAGCCTTAATCTATGCTTCCTTATATAGCACAAAATTTCATCATCATCATTATCAGCATCATCATCCTACACATAGCCTGCGCTGAAGAGTTGTAAACATTACCTGCCTTATCAGTTTCAATCTAAAAAGGTTCTTGAGATCTTGTATCAAACTAAAGCACTCGAAAAAGAAATCTACTAAGCAGAAATGGACAGTCAATTTTTCCTTGAACATCGCTTTCAAATAGTACTTATAGTGATCTTCTATCCTCAAACTACAGAAAAACGCTGATCCTCAAAAATACGCCGAATCCGTTGTTTTGTTGAGTTGCAACAAATTTGAGACTTGAAAACAATTGAAGGCACAATGAAAATTTTCATTGTTCAAAATGAGATACGACAAAATTCACATCTGAGTATGTGTTCTCTTAGGTGTTCGAAGAAAAAATGTACAATAACTTTTGACCCACTCAAAAAACTTAGGCTGTATTCATACTTGAAAATAAAATTTTGGTCGCATTTTTTTATATTCATAACTTTGGTGATTTTAATGATATTAATTAGTTTTTTCATTATTTTTAAAAATACGCAGATTCGATCAAATATTTTTTGAAAAGACAATTTTCAAAATTTTTTTGGATTTTTCAAAACAAAATTCTTAAACACAATTTTGTGGCATGGCGAAAATGTTGAAGATTTTGAAGGATTTTAATGTTATTCTGAAGTATTTCATAAATTTCAAAGGATTTTACGGAATTTGACATTTTTTAAATGAATTTCAAGAAATGTTTAACTATTTTAAAGATTTCGAAGTATTTATGAAACATTTAAAGAATTCTACAAAATTTCAAGGAAATTGAAGAGCTTTTTAAGAATTTTAAGAAATTCCACAGGATTTGGAGGAATGTCCAAGTATTTCAAAGTATTTTACAGAATTTCAAGCAAATTTTTGAGATTTTAAAGGATTAAAAAAAAATCCTAAAGATTTGGAAGGATTTTCAAATATTTCAAAGGGTTTTACAGCATAACAAGCGATTTTAAGGGATTTTAAAGAATTTTAAGAGATTTCGAAGGATTTCATAGATTTTCAAAAAGAAAGAATTTCAAAGATTTTCCAAGAATTTTACGGGATTTCAAGGGATGTTGAAGAATTTATAAGAATTTTGAAGTATTTAAATAAATTTCTAAGGATTGCAAGAATCGTCAAAGAACTTCAAGAGATTCTGAATAAGTCCTTCAGACTTGAAAGAACATTTACGGGATTTCAAATATTTCAAAGGGTTTAATGGGGTTTTCAAAGATTTGAAACGATTTTACGAGATGTTAAACGATTTCAAGTTTTCCGTATTTCTGAAGATTTCAAAGGATTTCCAGAGATTTTGAAAGACTTAGTGGGGTTTCTAAGATGTCAAGCAGATTTCAAGAAATCCTTTAAAATCCAAAAATATCTCTTCAAATCCCTCGAAATCTTGTAAATTACTCTGAAATTTTTAAAAATTCCGCTAAACCTTTGGAAATTCTTGGGAATCTTTCACAATCCTCTAAAAAGCATTGAAATCCTTTAAAATCTCTTAAAATTTCATGAAATTTTGAAAAATTCTCAACAAGTTTTTGAAATACTTTGAAATCTCTTGAAATCCATTAAAATCGCTTACAATTTCTCTAAAACCCATAAAATTCTCCGAAATGTTCGAAAATCATACGAAACTCCTTGAAATAGTTCAGAATTTCTTGAAATCCATTTAACAAATTTTCCAATTTCGTAAAATCCTTTGAATTCTTTGGAAATCTAAAAAATTCTTCTGAATCTCTTATAATACTTCAAAATCCCTTAAAACCGCTGGCAATCCCATAAGATCCTCTGAAATATTTGCAAATCCTTCCAAATCCTTAGTAATTTTTTCTTAATAATTTAAAGTTTCTGAAATTAGCGTAAAATTCCGTAAAATCCTTTGAAATACTTGGGAGTCCCTTCAAATCCTTCAAAACTTCTTAAAATCATTTAAAGTCTCTAAAAATTGCTTAAAATTCTGTAAAATCCATTGAACTTTTTAGAAGCCCCTTGAAATCCTTCGGAATCTCCAGAAGTAAAAAAAAGTTAACCGTGTAAAAGAATCGGAAGAAATGAATCGATTCATTCGATAAAACGGATTTATAAAAATCGATTCAAAAATCGATTAATTGGCTCGAAATAATCGAATCGAGACAATTGATTATTCGTCAAAAACTAAGGAACATCCCATTTTTATATTTACAGATATTTTAGTTGACAATGTAAGCTATCCATATGAACAATTTCAATTATAGAAGGATTTTTCTCAAAAATTGAGTTTGAATATTTATTTTTTTAAAATCCAGAGTTTTTGAAAATTGTTTTTTCAAAAAATATTTTATCAAAACTGCGTCTTATTGTGAAAAGTTGAAAAAAAAACACTTCTGAGTATCATTAAAATCACGAAATATATGAAACTTCAAGTGAGTGGTAGCGTACCCAGAGGTAGACCGAAGAAAGAATGGTTGGAATGTGTGAATGAGACCCTGAAGAGAAGGGATATTCGAAGTCGT
>JAUMHM010000048.1:2340774-2351298 GCA_032362435.1 Melikaiella ostensackeni
TGAGCAAATATTCCTCGTTTGCTTTCTAGAATTCATATGATTTTTTTCATAAAAATCTATAGAAAAATGCGCACCTTCACCATAATACCTTAAACGAAGAGAGGATAGAACAAATTGATAATTTCGTGTAACTTGGAAGTTTATTTACTGCTGAGGGAAAAATAGATGCAGAGATACCCAGATGTATAAACGAGGGTAGAAAGATTATCGGCAGTATACGAGCCATTCCTAGAAGTAAAAATGTAATGAATAAAGCTAAAATTGCAATATATAATTCTGTGCTTACACCCACTGTGCTGTATAGCAGTGAGAGCTGGACCTGTCAAGAAAAGGATAGAAGTAAGGTGAACGCGGTTGACATGAAATTCCTGCGAAATATATGCGGTAAAACGCTAATGGACAAAGTTAGTAATGGGTGGGTTCTCAAAGAATGTGGTGTAGAAGAAATATTGATTGACAAGAGTGAAAGAGCTGTGATGGTCTGGTCATGTTGAGAGAATGAATGAAGGACGTTTAACGAAGCAAGTGTATTTACGTAAGGTGAATGGTAGCGTAACCAGAGGTAGACCGAAGAAATAATGTTTGGAATGTGTGAATTAGGCTCTGAAGCGGAGAGATATGAAGTGTTGTAGAAACGCAAGAGCTTGGATAAAAAGATATATATTCGTGAAGGAAGCAAAAGATGTATGCAAGGATAGGGACGTATGGAGGAAAATTGTATATAAGAAGAGGAGTGATGCCTGAAATGAAAGATTTTGGATACTGATGGGCCCTTGAGAAGAGTTTATAGCTTAGTAGATGTGGTTGAGATAAAAAGTGTGGATCTTCTTATGGGTTTATCGATCTGTTTGACTGTTTATGTGAGAATCATGATGTATGATGGCTCTGTGGATCTCTTGACCTGGAGTGATTGCTAGATAGATTGATGAGCGACCCGTGTCGGAGCGGTGTTGTGTGACGAGTGTGTCGTTTGAATGAGCAACACGCGACTCCTAGATCGATCTAAAACTTATCCCTTTTCCTACACATTCCTTACTTATCCTTACCATAAAAGTGTCTTGATCCCCGGTAGTGCAACGAGACTAAGAACCGAACGAGTTGCACTTGCCCCGCAAGGGATTTGGCATAAGGGTATAATAATGAAAAGAAATAATAAAAGTTAAAGATTAAGTACCTTTGAGCTTGACTGTACACCTTTCCTAGAAATTCCTTTAAAAAAAGTTTCCTTTGATGATTAAGTAAACCAGTTTTGAAGTACTAGGCGTTAAGCATTTACAATTCATCCATTTTTGCTTCTTCTTATAGGATTAAGTTCACAGGCCAATCGACCTAATGGCGAACCTATTCCTCCTCATCATGACCAGTAACATTGTGCTTATGCTTATCCTTTATCATGCCGGTCCTCCTCCTTCTTATCAGGATCAACCCTCCACGAGTAATGCTCGCCAAGCTACCTTTGAATGCAAGAGTGAACCCAGTTTTCCGTTTTCCTTCCGAATATCTAACGAGAGACTACCGTGGTATTGATTACATGTTATCAAGTGAACCATTTCGTGTGGAAGTAGATGCCGAGGATTTCTTCGTTGGAATACTCATTAGCTATAATGAGCTCAATGCATTATTTTATATCTTTAGTGACCATCGGGTTAAAGTAGAGGAGCACGAAAACCACGGATTTAGGGAAATGATCCCGAAAAAAATAGGCGACTTTTTCGCGTTCGAAAAATACATAGTGCCTTCCATAGAAATAAAACTGCTTGGCCACCATCATAAATTAGTCAATCAACAAAATAGAACAGAAAAATATTCGAACCCTTTCTGTATGTACGTATCTCCTCTATATTATAAAAAGATCTCGCCGCCGCTGTTTCGAGAATTTACTCCTGCCCCTTGACCCCTGCAACCCTCCTTACAAACCTTGGCCCTTGCAATACTCCTTACACCCCTTGCCCCTTAACACTCGCAACCCCTGCCCCTTGACCTCTGCAACCCTCCTTACACATGGTGCCCCTCAACTTATGCAACCCTCCTTACATCCCTACCCCTTAACCCCAGCAATCCTTCTTACGCCCCTTGTTCCTTAACTCTTGCAACCCTTCTTACAGTCTTTATTTATTTATTGAAAATGTTGTGAAAAATTATTATTAATTAAATTTAAATTAATATTATTAAAACTTTTATTTCCTTTCAATATTCAATCACTTTGGCTAAGAATCAATCCAAAATAAAAATAATATTTCTGTTCTTTAAAATAAAATTATTTTTGTCCAACCTTTACCGAAATTTTTCGTGAGTCTAAATAAATAATCTTTAAGCTCCCATAGGTCACGAGTTATGACCATGGAACTTTGACCCTTTTTATTCGGAAGAATCTGTTTACAAACGACAAATTTCGATGATTTCGAAAAACTGGAATAGCTCTGGAAATAATTAACATTTTTTTAAGTTCTTGGTTACATTTGAAATGTAAGTCTCAATATTATTCTTCTAAATTCTTAAGATATTTCCAGGATTTTTTCCCTAAATTCTGCCTCAGGGTCAAACTTTGTTCGAAAAAGTAGCAAAATTTTAAAAAATTTTGAAATTGCAAAATTGCAGTTTTTTGCACCAAGTTTGACCCTAGGGTAGGATATAGGAAATTTTTTTTTTTTTAATATCTTAATAATTTAGCAAAATACTACGGAGATTTACTTTTAAAAGGAGTCCAAGAACTTCGAAAATGTTAATTATTTCCAGAGTTATTTCAATTTTTCGAAAACATCGAAATTTGACGATTTTTTGCAATATATTTTTATTAAGTTGACATTTTGCCTTCAACTTGATCTTATTAGACGCAGAATTTTATAAAATTTTGTGCTGTTATCAGGAAAAAAATAGGCGTGTAGACCATTTCCGCTGATAGTGTACTATATATGCATTTACAAAATACGTTATTAAAGGGATTAGTTTTAAAACATTTTATTATTTTATGTTTAGAATGCCAAAAATTTATAAGCCTTTTGTCACGGATGAAGCAATTATTGTTACATGGTATTAATAAAGGAATCAATAAACAAATAACGATTCCTGAAGTCTTTCATTTCTTTGTTCTTTTCCGGTATGGTAAGCATCATAAGCATAGAACAGTTTTTGACAAATATTTTTAGATTCATATTTATTAAATCTTATTAATGAAGTTTAAATAATTTCCAAATGATTAAACAATAGTTTTTCCTTCATTCGCTGTCAACAACATATTTCCTGGCGATATGTTTCATAAAATGTGCACGAAATTTATAGTGTGAAGAGAATTATTTAAAAAATTGTGACAAAATTAATTTTTTAAAGCAAAATAATAAAAATGTGTATTTCTAAAGAATTACAGATGCATATATGTCACAAAAATTTTTAAATACGGTAGCAACTCGCAAGTACATTTTTCAGTACAAATAGATTCATCCGAATGCAAAGGGTCAAAGTTCCATGGTTATAACTCGTGATCTATGAGAGCTAGACGATTATATTTTGTTTTAAATTTACGTAAAATTTTCTGCTCTGCAACCTTTCTCCTGGCGCCATCAACGTTACCTCATCCAGGAATGAATTATTTTGAAAAAATTGAACACGAATAATTTACCCTGACAAATGGGTAAGAAATGGTCAAACTTGGGTGGTCATAACTCATGACCTACCGGAGCTAGATTGATTCTTTTTGTTGCAATTACTAGAAATTACGTCTACTTTAATCAATGTTCAGGACTTTTTTTCGTAAAATTCACAGGGTCCAAAGTAGAGATGCAAATTTTAGAATTTTATTTTACAGACATATTTTTTAAAACAATCCGGTTACTTTGAAGGATCATAACTCGACACCTATTGAAGATAGATGGTTCTTTTTTGTTTTTAGTTATCTAAGAATTTCGTCTAGTTTAATTTTGCTGTTGGACATTTTGCCCAAAAACTCAATAGTAAGGGACAATCTATACAAATATGATTTTTGGAATTTTTGTCAAACGAAGCCAGGCCTCATCAGAGAATACAATAATATTCGAAAGGAACGTTTTTCGGTTATAGTTATGGAAACCAAAAAGAGGAAAGTTATAAGGAAGTTAAAGAATTAGTTATGGAGTTTGTTATATCAAAAGATAGTAATAATATATTTATATTATTACTCCACACCTGAACACGCAGAAGTATTTTTAATTAAATAATTTAAATAATATTGTGCAGCACTCCTCCTTTGCTTGGCTCCTCTAACATGCAGCCAAGCAAAGGAGGAGTGCTCTACCTATAACGTTAATACATTTATTAACATTTTTTTTACAATAATCTGTAATATATGTTTTCTTGAGCCCTTAAAGAACTCATATCTAAAGCTATAAAAAATTTGAGACAATTTACGTATTTTCTACAACAAGTCTAAGTCATAGTTTGTGAAAAACTGTAGCGATTCGCCCCGGTCGACGATACCCATAAATATTAAGTAACAAAATGTAAAAAAAATTAGAGAGAGAAGAGATATAGATTTCTAGCTGAATCTTGCATCACTAATTCTGATTCGCAGATTGATCTGAATGCGTGGGATCTCTGAATCGCTTATATCATATTTGATGCTATGGTTACATAATACGACATGGGATAGAACGCACAAAACCGGAAAATATAGTGTGAGAAGTGTTCTCGGAACGGGAAAACTGTGAAGAATAATTTAAACATTATCTTTACCCTCATCAATTCTTAAGAATAGCTTTTCCTTGTAGATGCATTTTATAACATTATACGAGGAGTGACAAAAAATTCCGGGACTAATTCTGTCATAAAAAATCCAAAATTGTTTTCAGAATCGCGAAGCTCTTTTCCGAGTTTAAAGCAAAATTTTCTCTGACCCCGTGTGGAAAAATGGATTGCCCTCAGGCCATGAGGGGCCCATGAGGGTAACCTAAGCGTGGCCTCTCATAGACCCTTCGCATTTGTCCCGGCGTTAAATTTTTAATTATTGAAAATACCTTTAATAATTATTTCCTCATCATTTTAAAGCATATTTTTATAACCATTACCAGCATCTTGTCAGACTTCCACCTTTCCTTTTGACCAACTTACCACATTGTTTGTAACTTTATTCCAGGCAGACATTCCGCACACGCATCAAAATTTGTTGGAATTATCTTTATTTTCAATAACTGCACATTTAAATGAGATATTGTTACTATTTGACATAAAAGACAATTTATTACAACAACAAAATCGTTTGATTTTTGTAAACTGAGGCATGAGGGCAACAAGCAGGGCCCCCTACAAATTTGTAGTGAGAAAAGAATATTACCCCTTGGATTTGGAAATTTAAAGCCATCGACCGTGGGGTAAATAGGCAGCCCCCCCCCCCCGCGGGGTCCCCCGTGGGTTATTCCCTATGGATTGTCCACATGGGCCCGTAACGGTGGCCAAAATTCAAAAGAGGGCTAAACGGGGCTTTTTCCACACGGGGCATTCTGATTTCTGACCATGGAGCGAGCTCAACAGGTATTGGAAAGGGATCGACTAAAGAATTTGAGTCGTCCTTTGTGCAATACTTACGGGATCTTTTCAGGTAAAATTTCTACATAGAGAGAAATTTCTTCTACCGACATCCCTCTTTTGAAAACTGTTTCTTAGGAAAATTCTACGCATTTTTTAAAATATTTTAAAAGACCTGAAAGATTTCCCGGGAAATCAACCAGCGATTTCAACCAAACTCATTGGATTTCCAAGAATTTTACTTATTTCAAGGAATGTTCTAAGATTTCAAACGTTTTAAGAAATTTTAAAGGATTTTAAAGATTTTAAGGCAGTTCAATGGATTTAAAAATAATTGATTAAGGGAATTGATATTATTTCTAGGATTTCAAGGGATTTCAAGAGATTTAACAATTTTTTATAGGATTGATAAAAATTCTCTAAACTTTATGAGGATTTTGAAGGATTTCATAGGATTTAAAAGGTTTTAGGTTATTTTTAATGATAGCAAGGGACTCCAGAGAATATCAAAGATTTCAAAGAATTTTTATCAAATTTTAAGTGATTTTTAATGGATTTCAATGGATATGAAATATTTCCAAACATGTTGCAATGTTTCTATACATTTCAAAGAATTTGACAAGAATTAAGGGATTTCGTAGGCTTTCAAAAATTTGAACAAATTTTCAAATATTTCAGGGGGTTTCACAGGATTTCAAAAATTCCATGCAGTTTCGAAGAATTTCCTTGATTTTTTAAGGAATTTCAACGGATTACAAAGGATTTTATAAAATTTCCGAAGATTTCAATAACTTTAAGGGATTTTAAAGACACTCAACATCGTATTTAAAGAAACTCCCAGGATCTCAAAGGATTTCATAGGACTTCAAATATTTCAAGGAATTTTAAGGAATATCATCAGGACCTATACGTTTTTAGAATATTTCTAAAGATTTCCAAGGATTTTAACGAAATTAATAAGATTTTTGAGAATTTTAATGATTTTAAGGGATTTTAATAAGCTCTCAGTGGACTTTAATTAATTTTCCAGGATTTCAGGAAATATAAGATTTCATTGCATTTCACGGGATTTTCAAAGGACTCTATGGGATTTCAACAGATTGTAAAGGTTTAAAGTGATTCTAAATTATTTCAAGGAGTCATCAAGGAATTACATAAGATTTAAGGGATTTGAATAGGATTTCCAAGAGTTTTGATGGAAATTTTTGAAAATTTATGGAAGTCTTTCTCAGGCAAAATATGTGAAAATTTATGGAAATCTACCCGGAATTTTAGAAAAATTAATTCGGTAATTTACAGAAATTCATAGAAATTTAAGGGAAATTACGCGGAAAATTTTGTAAAATTTACCGGAGGTTCCGAGTATTTTTAACATACTAATGTTATAAATACTTTTAGATAATACTGTTCATTTATATCAATTGAGATAAAAAAATTACCAATCAGTCTCGAATATTACCAAGCTAAAACCAATTTATACTCATATTTGTTTGAAGAAATGGTTTAATTTATACATGTAATACTCTACAAACGGTTATTGTCTACAAACAATAGTACACAATTGATCAGCAGGTCATTTCCAAAAATATCTACTTTTTACAGATAGTCCAGTCAATGACGCACAAATCTGGGGACAACATTTAAGATATGATAAAAAGGGATTAAATATTTTTTAAAGATTAAGCTTTTAATTTTCTTAAAGATACTAAATCGGACAATATCATCACGCCAACAATAATTATATTATAAATTTGGTTTCAGTAGAAGAAATAACTTACTATTACTGCATGAACCATTATCACGCCCAGTCATAACTCGCGGCTGCATCCTACTTTGATTAGAAGTAAACGCGCATTTGCCTGGACGTTTGGCCGGCGGAGAGGAAAACTCCAGAAAAACCTACTCCCGAGTACAGCTGGTTTTCTGACTGTCGAGTTTGGGTGTAGACACTCGATATCATCGAGTTTACATAGTCATCCTCGGCGTCAAAACTCCCGGTTTGCCGGTTTGCATCGGTTGCCTTATGTGAAGGCGCACTACAATGCACTTTTATAATTTCCAAACAAAATAGAAACAGTTTTACCAAAAAAATAGCTTTGAGAGTGGAAGGAGAATAATATTTAGAATACGCATGCAAAAAATTTGACCAAAATATTCA
Organism: Melikaiella ostensackeni; assembly: GCA_032362435.1. Taxonomy (NCBI): domain Eukaryota; kingdom Metazoa; phylum Arthropoda; class Insecta; order Hymenoptera; family Cynipidae; genus Melikaiella; species Melikaiella ostensackeni. The sequence goes on from JAUMHM010000048.1 coordinate 2,348,426, forward strand.
ACCGTTTGGCCCTGAAATCTGACGCTAGCCGTACTCGAAATGACTTAACGTTCGCGATTCCGCCCGAGTTGAGATTTACCGCACAGCTACTGCCGTCGGTTTCTTTTAGATTATTGGGGAGAAGCGGGTAATGCAGTGCGGCGGGAAATGTGGCGCGGTCGCTTTTACTAAAATCTGTGTATTATGAACGAGTGAGTCAGATTCAGTATATACATTTATGAATGTAATATCATCTAGTGAAAAAAATTAGGTTAATTTAGATAATTACTAAATTCTTAAGGTAAAAGGTTTGTTTTGGATGTTTATCATCTATTATGACAGTTGCGAAAAAATCATAAGCTCGTAAGGGACCGTTCAAGTAATACGTAAAGCGATTTCCCATGAATTTGGACCCCCCTCCTCCTCTATGCAACGCGGTTGTCCGATGTTTCCTGTAGTGTTTTAGCATTGTGTAACACTAGGCTGACTTCCCCCCCCCCCCCGCCCTCAAAGTGCGTTACGTAATACTTGAACGGTCCCTAATATAATGCAACAATTGTATTTAAACTTTGTTAATGTCGATCTTCTGACTTTTTCGAAGGATGTCAGGTGTCACAAATACGTAACGTTAGTTAAAATCTGCAAATAGAAGTCTTATATCAATACAACACACAAGTAGGTAATGCAGAGCGAACGGCCATTTTAATGGTAAAATGTCGATATGTTCAATATTGTATGTTCATAGCATGCCAATCACTCACAAAATATAACCTTTAATAAATTTAATATATGAAGCAAAGCTAAGATATTGATCTACGTGTTACATATTTTGCCATTACATTGTAGATTATATTTTTCTTTCTACCGATTGATATACATTATGCGCGCCGCATTACCCGCTTCTCCCCTATTCATGTCCATAAATGAAACCCATTTTTTTAAGCACAAGGGACATTGAATTTTGCGTTGTACGGAGAATTACCCATTTAAATTAAGCAATAAAATATCCGAAAGTAATATCCCAGCTAAATAATAATTTCAACTGTATAATGTACCTTCCTAAGAAGCTATTTCGAAGACACAATAAGACCGAAGGTGGTCTGGAATATTAAACCCCCCGAGGTTGACTCGATGTGCACCTTTGCGGTTCATGAGGCGGACGTGGGTGTAAACATATACGTGTAATAATGCATACGACGAGGCCACAATTCTTGCACGTAAAAAAACTGAAGAAAAAAAACGGCGTTAAAACTTACTGAAATAAAATTGAACAACAACTGGTTTATTGTAAATATAAAACTTGAAAGCAATTCAGTTGTTTCTCAGTTTTGACACTGACCATGACAGCGAACATAGCTGAAGTTTAAATTGAGTTTGTAAGAAAATTATCTGAAAATTTTTTTTTTTTTGAACCAAAAAACTTCTTTCTTGGATCTGCATGAAAATTTGGTTAAATCAAAGAAATTTTGGTTGGCTTAATAAATCTGAAGGTGTGGTTTTTGCTGCAACGATATTCAATTGATATGAAAATCTGTATTAATATAAATAAACAAGAGACTGTTACATTCTTGGATCATCTTGTTGCAGATCAAATTGATACGTTCAGATTTAGTGTGGATTCAACAAAATTTTAATGGTTTCAAACAAATTTTTTGGTTGAATAAATCAAATATTCTAAATTCTATCTTACAAAATATTTGGTTAAAACAACCGAAAAATTTGGTTGGATCAACTAAATATTTTACTATGCATATAATGAGCATATTCTATGGTTGAACCGACAAAAATTTTGTTGGTTCAACCAAATCGTTTTCTGAGTGTATATACCCGCATTCCTCGGTGCACATACAGTTGCATTCCACCTTTCCTGTCTGCGATTCCAAGTTAGTGTAGTACGGTAGTGAAGATCCTACCTGTATGTAGATAAATTTCGCCTCAGGTGGAATAAGGAGATTTCTTGTCCCCTGTCCCTTTCGCCCCAGGGAAATATTTATTGCAAGTACCTTGTTAATATTTAAATATATATAATGCTTGTAATGTATATTGATGGTGTATCAGTAACTCGTTGGAATTGCGAGCATAATAACGAATGCCACGAGCGGAAACACTTCCTACTGACAAGATGACAAGTAATATTGGATTAAAGAAAAAGGACTTATTTAAATTATTCAAAAAGTTAATCTACTTTTGAGATTATAATTTCAGAAATTAAATTAAATTAAATTAAATGAATATGCATAAAATTCACAGAAAAACAGTGGGATCATTTCTGTTGCAGCTCATTTGTTATGTTCTCGAAACAAAGATCTTTTTCTCAAAATGAGTATTCTTCAAGTATGAAACTGTAACATGAACATAGCTGCATTCTCATTCTACGGTGTCTCATTTTTGTTGCAACTCAAAACAACACCGAATCGGCGTACTTTTGAGCATCGGCGTTTTTCTGTGTTCCGAGGTTAGATCAGCAGGATTTCCGAAGCAAGGTTTTACATTTGTTTGGTTCATAAAAATGGTTTGCATATAAGTAGTGTTGATCTTAAAATTGCTAGATAATTCATCATAACTAAAGAGGTTCTAATAAACAACACGGATATAATTTGCATGAATGCTGATAAGGGTAATATTACTATTTGTATGAAAAAATCTGAATATATTAGAGACATGGAAGAATTACTTTCTATTGAAGAAATTTTTGACAAATTGGATGAAAATCCATTAAAAAATTAATAATTAGTTAGCTTCACAAGTTTTTTGGGCCAGATTTTTAAGAAATAGATGTTGGTTTTGTTTTAGCCTCAGGTCTAGAAATCTTGAACATGAATAATACGTCACTTAGTTATGTAGAGAATTGTCTATGCATTTCGCCATGATATCATGGCCTCATCAGGACTGAA
>JAUMHM010000048.1:2360849-2372359 GCA_032362435.1 Melikaiella ostensackeni
TATACAAATATCCAACTCGAAAAGTGCTTACGACATATTGGGCTGTAACCATCTTAAGTCTGAGATATAATTTTTTTATAACAACAACAACAACAATAATAATAATAATAATAAAATAATAAAAATTCTTTCAAAAATGGCTCGTATCAATGAAGAAAATATATAGACTTGCACGAATCATTAAGTTCGCTTTGGAAAAAAGCACTTCCGGTTTGCAGTGCAGAAAACGACGTACGCACGTATTCGAGAACCGTTTTAATGTACCGCAATAATTATACGGATTTAATCAAATTTCATCTCCTTCGGAGGTACAAACTTTCCGTCTCGATCATTTGAAATTTGCATGCTCGCAATTATCCATTCTGCTGCTTTAATTTACTGATGTCACGAAAACTTCCTGAATCAAGATTTCTTGAGAAAAAAAAAGTATCGAGTGTCTATGACACTGACTAATAATCTCGTCTTGATGTTATCTCATTTCAGTTTCAAAGGTAATTGGAAATGGAAAACCTGAATTGAAATCTATATTAGTAATCTTGAGGATGAATGATTAACAAGTGCGATTTCAAAACAGTTTCGAGACAAAAGATCGCATTTTATACTAAGCGAAAGAGAAAAGTGTAACGAAGTTTTCGAAAGTTCTTTCAACTGATATCATTTGCAATTATTCGTTTTTGTTCTCCTTTTTGTGTCTCGCAGTTATGAAATTATGCAAAATTTGAGGCAATTTGAAACATTTTTGGATGAATGATTAACAAGTGCAAATTAAAAAAAAGTTTCGAGACAAAAGTTCGCATTTTATAAAAAGCGAAAGAGATATGTATAACGAAGTCTTCAAAAATTATTTCAAGTGATATCATTTGCAATTACGCGTTTTTGTTTTTATTTTGATGTTTCGCAATTACGAAATCTGCAAAATTTGAGGCGATTTGAGACAAAAGATCGTATTTTATAAAAAGCGTTGAAAAAAAAGTACTTAATACGAAGTTTTTGAAAGTTGTAATTTCAACTGACATTTGCAATTATGCGTTAATTTTTTTTATTTGTGTGTCTCGCAATTATGAAATTATGCAAAATTTGGGATATTTGGAGAAATTTTTGGATGAACGATTAACAAGTACAATTTAAAAAAAGTTTCAAGATGAAAGATCGCATTTTATAAAAAGCATTGAAAGAGAAAAGAGTATTGAATGCGAAATTTTTGAATTTTGTAATTTCAATCATCATTTGCAAATATGCGTTTATTTTTTTATTTTTATATCTCGCAATTATAAAATTATGCAAAATTGGAGGCAATTTGAGACTCTTTCGGATAAACTATTAACAAGTGCAATTAAAAAAAAAAAGTTTTGAGACAAAAGATTGCATTTTATAAAAAGCGAAAGAGAAAAGTATAATGAAGTTTTTGGAAGTTAATTCAACTGATATCATTTGCAAATAGGCCTTTTTGTCTTTATTTTTATATCTTGCAATTAAAAAAATATCCAAAATTTGAGGAAATTTGAGAAATTTTTGAATGAATGATTAATAAGTGGAATTTAAAAAAAAGTTTCGAGAAAAAATATCTCATTTTTTAAAAAGCGTTTATAGAAAAAAGAGTATTTTATACCAAGTTTCTGAAAGTTTCACTTTCAACTGTTATTTGCAATTATGCGTTTATTTTTTTATTTTTGTGTCTCGCAAATATGAAATTATGCAAAATTTGAGATATCTTGAGAAATTTTTGGAGAAATGATTAACAAGTGCAATTTAAAAAAAGTTTCGAGATAAAATATCGCATTTGCAATTATGCGTTAATGTTTTTATTTTTGTATCTCGCAATTATGAAATTATGCAAAATTTGAGGCAATTTGAGACATAAATGAATTCGTAACAGTAGGATTGCATAATCAGCGTAATTATAACCTGCTATGATATAAATTGTCCTCATTTATATCAAGTTCAGGTTTTACAAATTAAACTTTTGGCTTTTCCTTCTCATGAATATATAAAATAAAAATTATTTAAATAAAAAGTTTAAGAAGTCTTCAATAGCAGGCACAGATTGTGAGAAAATTATTTGTCTCGAATGAAAAAAATGGTTTCTTTAAGTTAATTTTTTTTATTAAGCCAAAAATAACTTCCAAATGAAGAAAATCATTTTAAATTAAATAAGGATTGTCTCTGGAACAAAAAACCTTTTTTTGAACCTGAAAGCCAATGAATATTTTTCTCTGAATCAAAGAATTCTTTTTTCTGCTACTATTTCCTATTTTTGCCACTATTTTCGAAGAAATGCCACTATAGTGGCATTTTTCATAAACTTTTTGAATTAAATAGTTTCTTCAATATATTTTTTTTGTCATTTAACCAAAAATAACATAAAAATTAAGAAAATCATTTTAATTAAAGAAAAGTTCTCATTGCAACCAGAACCATTTCTTTGATCAAAGCAACTTTTTTTTTGACTAAGAGGCAATGTATATTTTACTTCGAATCGAAGAATCTTCTTTCTCCCACTAGTTCTTTTTTTGCCATTATTTTCGAAAAAATGCCACCATAGTACCATTTTTCAAAAATTTCTTGAATTGAAGAAATTATTTCTTTAATATAATTCTTTTCATTCAACCAAAAATAACTTCAAAATTGAGAAAATCGTCGTAAATTCAAGAAAAAATTTTATGGAAACAAAAAACAATTTTTTCCAATCAAGGAAACTATTTTGACTGAGAGCCAATAAATATTTTTCTTTGGTTCAAAGAAATTTTCTTTGAATCAGAGAATCATTTTCTGAGCGGGTCTCATTTTTTACATTCTCATTATTTCATGGAATTACAGCACATCTTTTGGTTGTCAATTTAAAAAAAAATCACGATTTTAGATCGGCTACTTAAATTAATTTTTATTTAAGACTTATCATTTCTAGGATTATATAAATACTATTTTTAACACAATTTTTTTCATTTGACCAAAAATAACTTCAAAATGAAAAAAAAATAAAATTAAAGAAAAATTTTCATTGGAGCAAAAAACTATTTCTTTGAACCAAGAAATTTCTTTGAATCAAAGAAACTTTTCTTTTACTGAGAGCCAGTAAATATTTTTCTTTTAATCAAATAATCTGTTTTATGAGGGGGATCATATTTTACATTCTCAGTTTCTCATGGAATTTAAAGACATTTTTTTGTTCCTAATTTTGAAAAAAGAATCACAATTTTTGATGAGGCGCATCAATTATTTTAAATTAAAGAAAAACTTTCAATGGAACAAAAAATCATTTTTTTGAACCAAGAAATTTCATTGAATGAAAGAAATTTTTTTGGCTGAGTGTCAATGAATATTTTTCTTTGATTCAAATAAACTTTATTTGAATTAAAGAATCTTTTTTCTCAGGGGTCATTTTTTACATTCATATTCTCTTATGGATTTTTATTACATCTTTTGGTTCCCAATTTAAAAATAGATATATTTTTTTCTATAAACCCAAAACAACTTCAAAATGTAGAAAAACAGTTTAAATTAAAGAAAAATTTTCATTGAAAGAAAAAATCATTTCTTTGAACCAAGAACTTTGAATCAAAGAAACTTTTCTGTGACTGAGAGCCAATGAATATTTTTCTTTAATTCGAAGAAGTTTTCTTTAAATCAAAGAATATTTTTTCTAAACGGGGATCTTTTTTTAATTTTATTTTTTACATTCTTATTATCTCATAGAAAATAAACACATCTTTTGGTTCCCAATTTAAAAAAAGTCACGATTTTAGATCGCGTACTTAAACTATTTTTCATTTAAAACTTTGCATTTTTAAGATTATATAAATAGTATTTTTAACATTTTTTTCCATTTGACCAAAAATAATTTCAAAATGAAAGAAAAAATAATTTTCAATTATAGAAAAATTTTAATTGGAACAAAAAACCATTTCTTTGAACCAAGAAATTGCTTTGAATCAAAGAAACTTTTCTTTGACTGAGAGCCAGTAAATATTATTCTTTGAATCAAATATTCTGTTTTATGAGTGAGGGTCACTTTTTTACATACTCATTTTCTCATGGAATTTAAACACATTTTTTGATTCCCAATGTTTCGTAAATTCCCAAATGTCAGTGAATATTTTTCTTTGTATCTAAGAAATTTTATTTGAATAAAAGAATCTTTTTTCTTGGGGGTCATTTTTTACATTATCATTTTTTCATGGAATTTTAACACATCTATTGAATCCTAATTTAAAGATAGAATCACAATTTTAGATCGTGTGCTTACATTATTTTTAATTGAAGAGTAATTTTTTAAGATTATATAAATAGAGTATTTTTTATTTTCACAGAAGAAACGTAAATAACAATACCTGAATAACTCTATTGTGGAAATCCTCTAAAAGTTAAAGTGTGCCATCCATTTCACGAGTCACAATTTTTTTTGTTAAACAAACTCACTTTTCCCGTTAAACATGTATCGCTTCATTTTTTAATTTCAATTTCATAGAAACCACTTTGAAGAGCACCGCTTCTCGAGATAGCCCGAGGTTTACTGACAACGGAATACCGCTGTAGCCACCTGCTTGTAATGTTACCTGAGTTTACCTGAGATGCGTCATCCATGGAGGGGAGAAAGGATAACATGGATTTACACACACTCCCATAAAACGATGTATAACGTGATTCGTTCCTCTCAAGATTTCGTCTCTTAAGACATTTTCTTGAGTCAAAAATAAGGAAACATTTTCTATTGGTTCAGTGACATCTTTACTGGTTTTTTGAAAGATGACATTTTTAATTGACCCAAGTATTAAATCCAAAGGCCGAAAGAGGCCGAAAGGTTTGCCAAATTCATATTTATATAATATACCTCATGTAATGTTACATACTCATAAGACTCCAATGCCAATACAAAAAGCTTCTAAAAACACTCTGAACTAAATTCCAAAGAAAATTATAACAGTCCTTTTTTCAATTTCTTCTTTGTTGCACATCTGTGTTAACAAATAAAGTGAAAAAATTATCAATTCTACAACTTTAATTCTTATCTTTCCGAAAATATTCTAAATAAACTCGGAATCAATCAAAATCAGTACAGTGGCATCTAAGATACAAAATTAGTTCATGAAATATTTGAATCAATTTTTATAAATAAATTTCAAAGATGACGATTCTACTATTCAATTTTTTTTCAGCAAATCTACTTTGTATTTCACCGTTATTGGTGCACAATAAAAATTATTGTAGCCAATGAACATTTTTCAATTTTATAGAAAAATTATGTCAACCAAAAAAAACAAACGAATTTTCAACAATAAGGTCAACTTTTAACCAAACAGTTGCATTTTTTACCAGAACAGATGACATTTCTGGAAATTGTGGAATTTTCAAGCCAAAAAAAACGAATTTCCGAAAAAAATGTTAATGTTTAACCAAATAGTTAAATTCTCTACCAAAATAATTGATGAATTTTCAACAACAGAACTGCAATCTCTTCCAAAATAGATCAATTTTCAACCAAAAAAATTAATCTTCAACCAAAAGGATAAAACTTCTACAAAATGAGATGAATTTTCAAGACAATACTCGTAGTTCAATTTTCAACCAAAAGTGATTTTTGAGTCAAGAAAGAAAAAATTTTCAAATAAAATTGTTAAATTTTCAAGACATAAAGACGAATTTACTACAAAAAAATTAATTTTCAACAAGATAGCCTAATTCTCTACCAAAACAGTTGACATTTCAACCAAAAAAGAGTTTAATTACAAATCAGAAGCAGTTGAATTCATCCAATAGATGATGAATTTTCAACAAAATATAGTATATGAATCCTCAACCAAAAATGGAATAGTTGAATTATCAGCTAGAAGAATTAATTTTCAACAAAAGAGATGAATTTTCAACGAAAATGATGAATCTTTAAGCAAACAAAAATTAATTCTTAAAAAATTAGTGCAACTTTTAACCAAGTAGTTGAGTTTTCTACCAATGGTGAAAAATGAGTTCTCAACCAAAAATGTAACAGTTGATATTTCTACCAGGAAATGTTTTAATTTCAAATCGAAAACAGTTGAATTTATCCAAAAAAGACGAATTTTGAACAAAATAATTGTGTCCGCAATCAAAACAGATTGTAAATCTGAATGTTTTGTTGAGAAATCGCTTTTTTTAGATAGAAAATTAATATTCTTGGTTAAAATTTTATCGTTTTGGTTAAAAATACGACTACTTGATCAAAAGTTCAACTACTTTGTTGTAAATTATTTTTTTTTGTTAAACATTTATCATATAAGCTGAAAATTCATCTCTTTTGTTGAAAATTAAACTAATTTGTTGGAAATTTGTTTTTTTTTCTTGGTTGAAAATCATTTTTTTCTGACTAAAAACTCAAGTATTCCATTTTTGGTTGAATATTTATCTTTTCTTTCTTGAAAATTCATGTATTTTGTTGAAAATTCGTTCATGAATTTATTTTTTACCTCAGATGCCATTGTACTGATTTTAATTGACGCCAAGTTTATCACGATTGCCAACGGAAAGGTAAAAAATAAAATTGTAAAAGCGACAATTTTTTAAAATTTTATTTGTTAGCACATGAGTGCGATAAAGAAAAAATCAGCTATTGTGATCCTCTTTAAAACTTAGTTAAGAGTATTTCCAAAGAAAGAAGATCGAAATCGATTAAGAATTCTGGGCTTTATAAATGGCTCTTTTGAAACCAATTTTGACGTTTTGCCCAACTGTGCACCCCTAGAATATAGCCTACATTAGCCTATTGGTTAAGCCGAACCTGCGTTAGTTTCAAGCATTTCTTTAATCGCACAGCACTAATAGGTTAGTTTTTATACTAACACCATGTCAAAAAAAAGAGAACAAAAAATAAATGAAAACACAAAATAAAAAAAGCTACACAACAATGTTTTCATTTCAGAGACCTCACACTTACTTTTAATTTCAAGCAGAAATGCGTTCGTTTAAATCAAGTTATTCTACATCATAGATACAAACACCTGCCATCCCATCCACCTGTTCCTATTCCACCATTTTGGAAAAACCATCTTCAAGAAACATGTGGTCCCCTGAACCCGATACCACCATATTGGAAAAACCCTTTTCCTACTAACATATGGCCCCGTAGGTCCCCCTTCACTAAGAATACCATCTGCTACTCTTTAAATTACATAAAATACATTATTTTCAACCAATCAGGAGCTCCATCCAAAATCCACTACCCCTCCCACAACCAATCAGAAGGGCGATCCAATATCACGGTTACCCCCTGGACCAATCAGGAGCCTGATCAAATATCACAACCACACTCTCGACCAATGAGAGGTCTGATCTAATGTATAAGCCACGCCCCTCGGCCAATCAGGAGAACGATCTATAGTCCATTTTCCACATTTAAAACAAAAACTCTTATTGCTATTGAAGAACAGTCATAAGCAATTTTTTAGAACTTTCAGTGACTAATAATCTGGTTACCTGTCTATTTATCGTATCTAACGTGGTTTCGCGGGAAAGTTGAATTTTTTACTTTTCTCAGTTTGATTTTCCAGGGCTGAAACCATAAATATGGGCAGTAGAAGGCTGGCTAACGAACTTGGCCTGTATTTTTGGACCAAAAACCAGTGTGAGAAAGCAAATTCAAATTAGAAAAATCCTTTGAAAGTTATCGCGTCGTCACACAACAGACAGACATACAGCAGACACACAGGCAGACAGAAATTCTCGTAAGAGCCTTTTTTCTGACTCAGGGGTTCTCAAGACGCCGACAATTGACGAAAACTGGATAGGTACAAATTCACATAAATCTAAGGCATTCCATCATAAATGATGAAAATGTAAAAATATCAATTTTACCCCCAAACTATAGGTGCTATTGAAAATGGTTGAGAGCAATTTTGTAGGTCTTTGTGGGGTTTTGCGTTTCTTAGCTTTGAATATGAATTTTCGAGTTTCTTATGGCATTTTCAGTGTTGAAAACAAATCTATTATTACTCTTGAAAAACGGTCGTCGACAATTTTGTAGAACTTTCCGAGACAAATAATTTTGTTTTCTTTTTTATTTATCGTATCTAGCGTCGTTTTGTGGGAGAGTTCAATTATTACTTCTCTCAGTTTTATTTTTCTTGGCTAAACCCATAAATATTGGCAGCAGGAGGCTGGCTAACGAAATTGATATGTCTTTTTGGACCACAAACTAGTGTGCAAAAGAAAATTTAAATTAGAAAATTCCTTTGAAAGTTATCGCGTCGTCAGACAACATAGACAGTCAGATCCACAGACAGACATTCTCGTAAGAACCATTTTTTTTTACTCAGGGGGTCTCAAAATCTCGAGAATTGACAGAAAACTGGGTACGTACAAATTCACATGAATCTATGGCATTTCATCATAAATGATGAGAATGTGAAAATTCAAATTCTCTTGACAAACTATGAGTGCTATTTAAAATAGGTTGGGAGCGATTTTGTAGGTCTTTTTCAGGTGAGTAATTTTGCTTTCGAAACATTCATCGACTTTTGCGTTGTTAAGCTATAAATTTGAATTTTCTATTTTCTTATGGCATTTTCCACGTTCCAAACAAAAACTATCATTGCTATTGAAAAACGGTTGCAAGCAATTTTGTAGGACTTCTAGAGACAAATAATTTTGGTTTCTTGTTTATTTATTGTATCTAGCGTTGTCTCGTGGGAAGGTTGAGTTACTACTTTTCTCAGTTTGATTTTTCATGGCTAAAACCATAGATATTTGCAGTAGAAGACTGGCTAATGAAACGGCAGGTAAATAGAATCCTGATCTAAAAAAGACTGACTCTGCGCCGGCCCATTTCCTAATTTGTTATTAGTAATTAAAAAACAAGAAACAAGATCAATTTGGATTTAGCATTTTCATATGAATTTTTTTAGAGATTTTCCAGGCACATATTTTGGACTATTTATAGAATCCTGATCTAAAAAGGGCTGACCTTGCGCCGGCCTATTTCTTAATTTATTAATAATTATTGGAAGATGAGAAGCAAGCATCCAAATTCATTATTTTCGTAATCAATATTTGTGATGTTTAGCTCGGATTTGGCTTTTTCATATGATTTTTTAAAGATTTTCCAGATACATATTTTTGACACTGAACAGAATTCCGATGTAAAAAGGGTTCACTTTGCACCGTTGTATTTCCTAATTTGTTGATAATTGTTATAAAATAAGAAACAGGAATTCAAGTTCATCATTTTTATAATCGATATATGTGAAAATTAATTCGGATTTGTCTTTTTCATTACAGATTGATTATCCAAGTTTATCATTTTCGTAATCGACATATGTGAAGATTAACTCAGATTTGGCTTTTTCATATGGATTTTTAAGGGATTTTCCAGACACATATTTTATACAGTGAATATTATAATCCTGATATAAAAAGCTTGACTTTGCGCCAGCTTATTTCCTAATTCATTACAAATGATTAAAAAATAGAAAACAAGAATTCAAGCTTATCATTTTCGTAATCGATATATGTAAGGATTGACTCGGATTTGGCTCTTTCATATGGATTTTTTAGAGATTTTCCAGGCACATATTTTTGATAGTAAATATTAGAATCCAGATCCAAAGAAGGCTGACTTTACGCCGAACTATTTCCTAATTCATTGACACTTATAAAAAATAAAAATAAAATAAACAAGAATCCAAGTTTACAGTTTTCGTAATCGACATACATGAAAATTAATTTGTATTAGGCTTTTTCATATGAATTTTTTAGAGATTTTCCAGGCACATATTTGAGACTGCCTATTTCCTAATTTGTTAATAATTATTATAAAATAAAAAAACCAAGTTCATCATTTTTATGATCGACATGTGGGAAGACTGATTTGGTTTTGTCTTCCTTATTACACATATTCCAGACACGTCATATTTTGAACAGTGAATAGAATCCTGATCTCAGAAAACTGACTTTGCGCTGGCCTTTTTCCTAATTTATTAATAATTGTTAAGAAATAAAAAAAACAAGAATCCAAGTTTATGATTTTCGCAGTCGACATACATAAGAATGAGTTTGGATTTGGCTTTTTCATATGGATTTTTTAGAGATTTGCCAGCCACATATTTTGGACTGTGAAAAGAATCATCAATAGTGGCTCACATTTCATTAGGCCAGATTTAGAGAGTCAATTATATAAGAAGTCATCCTATAAACTTATATTTTTCATACTCCTTAGCAAGTTATAATAGATTTCTGGAAATTATTAGTTCAAAGTGCATGTTTTCACAATAAAGTAGGAAAGCAATTTTAGGGGAATTTATAACTTTAAAATAATATGACCCACGTTAAAAAATGTTCATTTTTTTCGAGAGAATTTAAAATTTGTACAAAATATTTAATACTCGTAATTATGGATTTTAATTAGTTTTGATAATCATCATAAAAAAACTGCAATGATCATTTTTTTCCGGAAATGTATTGAAACGTTACAAGCCCTTGAAAGCTATAACCACATTCACGATTTTTTATGTTTGTAGCGTCTTTATCCAATTTTTCGATGAAAAATATGTCTAGAATTTACTGCGTCACAACTAAAAATTCATTATTTTCCACAAGAAATATTCAAACTTAAGAAGTTTATCAAACTCGCCCGGGTCGACCGGTCGTCCCCTATTACACGTTTTACGAAATATTATCTTATGATATAGAGAAAAATAGGTGAATGTAGGTTCATTCTCGCAGAATTTCATCACCTTTACGGCTGCTAAGCTAAATGAATGATTATTTTATTTCATCTGGTATATGTTGTGTAAAAACTTTTTCTTTTGTCGTACACTACTTAGTAATTCTGCGACGCGTGCTCCCCCCTCCGCAAGGGTTCGGGTTTCCAGTCCTTGTCTGACCCAGGCCGACTGTCCGGTGATGCTGATTTTATTGCCTGCAATTTCTTTTATAATTTTTTTTCTGAGTACTAATTGCTTCTAAAATTATTCCTGCAGTGATTGGCTGTGGATTTTTTTTTAACTGACAAACTCGACTCTTGGAAGCGTGCTTATCATATTTCTGTCTCTCGCGCGCTCAACTCAGAATTCCCGTGGTTGTACCCAGCCCTCTTAAAGCCATTTTCTATTTTCATGTTTTGATGGTTTCAATTTTTAAACTGTACAATTCCGATCTCTTCAAATTTAAAATTAATCACTCTTGGACAGAGGCTGTTCAATGAGTGAAAATGAGAGAAGTAACTTCTAATTCAGAACTGATATTTCGAAATCAAGAGAAATCTCTGAGGATCCAACAAATCATAAGAAAAGAAAGTCAGCGTGCGGTCATTCTTGAGTCTCCGCGGTTCATGTGCTCTGACACGGTATCTACATGGGCGCTGTTTCTCCATGCACTCTCCGAGTTTCCCGGTTGCACCACTTTGGTACAACCGAGAAACTCGGAGTGTGCACGGCGAAACAGCGCCCATGTAGAAAGAGTGTGAAGAACTTGTAAAGAAGATGTTTTTTGAGTTGGCATTAGGGTCTAGAATTTTTTCAAATATTCTATTATATATATATACATAT
>JAUMHM010000048.1:2377685-2390823 GCA_032362435.1 Melikaiella ostensackeni
TTATATTAACAATTTTTTTTTAATCGATAAAATCGCTCAGATCATTCGCTCAAGCATTGAAATTTTTTATTGAAATTCAATTACGATAATGATTATTAACGATTCTTATAGGTATTTAAACTTATTATATGCATTCTTTAATACTAACTATTCCATACTTCACTATTTTCCAGATTTGAGCTATCTCATTGATTAAAAAACAATTTTAATTCAGGCACTGACTAGTGTTACGGAATTTTCCATAAGACTAACCCGGTCAATTATAGCGGTAGGGCTAGAGCTACTAAAAATTCCGTAACTTTAGCCCTGAATGAGCTGGAAAGGAGTTGATCTCATAGAAAAGTTCATAACGGTAGACAGTTCGTTTAATTTAAAAAACTGTAATTAACTAAATTAATTATTTTATTCATGACTTATAACATATGAAATTATTGTTTAAGTGACAAATATTTGACATCAGCTTCATAAAAAAAAATTGTAGGACTAACTTTAACCCTAAAATTGAAGTCTTTCGCAAAATTGATGCTCTATGGATGTTGAACAAACCTTCAAAAAATTTGTTTGTCGCACCAAAAATTTAGAAGAAATTTCACATCTCTGTGAAGGGGTGAAAGGTAGCATGCCATGAGGACCTAGCCCAAAAATTTTCGAAAATGAGATTATTAGCTTAAAAAATAAATAAAAAAATCTAATGCACATCCGGCGAAAGAATTTTTTATAATCTCACTATTTAATTTTTTTGTAAACATACCATTTGGAGTGAAAAGTAAATTTTTACCTTTTTTTAAATCGAAAATTGGATTTTTTATTATCGTCCAAAGGTATTTTTTATTACGTCCATGCGTGGGCTTGGAACGAAAAAAATTCCACCTTCATTTTCTCGAAACCTAATACTATTTCTGAATTACACCTTTTGTGCATCGGTTCAGCAACTCAATTGCTAGAAAGTGAACTTTTACCTTCTTTTAAATTGAAATCTGGATTGCTTATCACCATCTGAACTTGAAAAAACGTGCGCCTCGAGCGAAAAAAAATTCTCCATTTTTTCGAAATCTCATAATATTTTCAGTCGAACCTTTTTTGTTATCGGTTCAGCAACTCAGTAGCTAGAAAGCCAATTCTCACTTTCTTAAAATTAAAAATTGGATTTTTTTATTGTAAAAACTCAAACTTTTCAGGGTTCAATTTAGCACTGACTTAACTCTAAAGCACTTTCTCATTTTTTTTACATTAAAAATTCGATTTTCGAAAACGTTTTTCGTCTTTCCTGTAAAAACATAAAAATGCAGGTTAGGCTAAGATAAAGAATTTTCCACCCCATGGTTTTAGAAAATCCAAAAATCGGGATTTGGTGGGGCACTGTTTGGCACTGTATCGTAGATCATTTTTTTTGAAGAAGTATTTTTTGAATTCAGTGTTCGGAAAGCACGTAAGTGTGAAAAAATACAGGAAATATCTTGAGAAATGGAGGAAAAAAGAGAAAGTTTCTCGAAAATGGGGAAAAAGGGGGAACTTTTTGAAAAAGAGGAAAAAAAGAGAATAGGGTGGGAATGACTACTGTGAAGACTGTTATAGTATATTCTACTTTCATATAAAATTATAATCTAAGATCTGTTATACTTTATCATAAGATTTTTCTCATTCCTAAATTCAACTAAAGTCTCTGTCCATATAAAGCAAACCCGGAACCGATCGATTGATCTTCACCGATCTATCAATAAATCTTCAGAGGTTGCGCCAAAGATGCGCTCTCACGCATGTATCCTTTATCGCCTTATACCATCAACCGCTCTCTCCTCCCTAACTTACCTACCGAACCGATTATCGGATTTCTATACCAGTAGAGTAAGTTGCTTCCTTATTACGATTTATTCCCTCTCTTACCGACTGCAAATAAATTAAAATTTCCTCATCTCCGATCTTAAGATCTCTCAAGATAAAATCGGCACAGGATTCCCTGCCTTATCGACAGGGCCGGCGGATTAAAATTTTTCAGTGTATGGAGTTTCTTCTTTGACTTTTTTTTGGGGGGGAGGGGGAGGATACACAATTTCATTCGTTAATAAAGTTTGAATAATTATATATTCAATATTTGGTACACTTAAACATTTTTATTCGTTAATAAAGTTTCAATCATTTCAATTTCAAATCATCTCAATAATTAAATAAATACAGGGATTATATTCAGTCCCCTACCCCCCTCTATTTTTTCAAAATCCCCTATAATCCCCACATTTGAAAATTTTGGCAATTTTTTCCCTTTTTTTCGAAGTTGCGAAATTCAAAATTTTTTCAATAAACATAATTGTATTATTTCCAGTATCTACAGAATAATAATGTTCTTACTTTTTTTGAAGGTGAGTTTCTTGAGGATTCAAAGTCTGAAAACCTACCTTTGAAAGCCTTTGATTCAACTACCATATAAAGACTGTCATCAAATAATTCTTCAAACTCCAAATTTAAGAAAGATTATTAAAGCTTCTAAGCTTAAATGAATTTTTTTGAAATTTAAAAATTTGCCAATTGAAAAACTACCAAATTTGAAAGCCTTTGCGATTCAACTATGTACGTTAAAATTGGGAAGATTTTCAGCTAGAAGGAATACAAATTGAAAAATGAAATTAAGAACCCAACTCAATGAAAAAAGAAAACTTATAAATTCAACTAATAAAAAAATGTAGAAACTTTAAAATTTTAAATTTTCCATTTGAAGGGATCCGCATTTTAAAAAAGTCGAAAATTTAGAGAAAATTCTATATAAAACTATTCAAATTTAAATACCTTTACCAAATAATTTTTTTAACTTGAAACTTGAGAAAGATTTGAAAGCTTCTAAATTTAAAAGCCTTCAAATTTCAAAACTTTTAAGTTTAAATGAATTTCAAAAGAATACCTTAAATATTATTTCTTTGTCTGAGTTGGCCTTAAATATCTCAATTCCAAAACTCTAAATTCAACTTTTGCAATAAATATAAATGTATATAATAATATTCTTAATTTTTTTAAAGGTGTGATTCTCGAGGATCTAAAGGCTGAAAAACTAACAAATCTGAAAACCTTTGATTTTTTAAATAAGAAAATATTAAAACGGCAAATTAAAAATGGACGGTGGCAGTACAGAACTAGATAACCAACATTTTGATTGAAAATGGGTTTATTGCACAACAAATTCTTAAATATCAAATAAACATTGTGATAAAAAGATTTTTTCGAAATATCATTTTTTCATACTATAATTTGAAAAATTAATTCAAGAAAATTCTAGTTAAAAGTTTAACGTGGTAATAAGTTTGTTCAACCTTTTAGGATTGATGTTTCTTGAAATTATCATGTATTGAGAAATAAAAATCTTCTTTTTTTCCGGAGTTTTTGGCAAAAAATTTCTGTTATACTGTGATATCGCGATCTTCAATTTTGATTTTCTGGGAACAGAATGATTTTTTGGATCAAACATTTTTAATTCTCAAACGTCTCAAAATTCTCTGACGATTTTCTCAGAAATCGCTAATTTTTTTATATCAAACTTTGTTTACCTGTATTCATAAACTTGATACATCGGTAGCATGTTTTTATTTTTTAAAACTTTTCTTTGATACTTTTTAAATTTTTGTCAAATATGTAAAAATTAAAAGAAAAAAATCCCGAATTTTCAAAATGCCAAAATTTCAAGTTTCCAAAATCACTAAATTCCAAAGTTTGAAGTTACCATAATATTATATAAAATTAAATAATATTCAAACAGAAATACAAAATATTCAAACTTTTTTTTCGGGAATTTTGAAATTTTGGAAATTTGAAATATTCGGGAATTCGAAATTTCAAGAATTTAAAATTTCGCCATTATGAAGATTCGAATTTTACAATTTTGGGGATTTAAAAATTTTGGTAATTTCAAATCTCTGCGTTTTTCTAGTTTCGTTAATTTAAATTTTCGAAATACTTCAATTACGTTAATAAATATTTTCGGAAGTTTTATTTATCTCTGGTAATTTAAAATGTTACAGAATTTCATTTTTTGTACATTTTCTAATTCGGTAATTATAGTTTCGGCATTTTTCAACATTTGGAATTTTGCCTTCCCGGCAAAATTATTTTGTCCCCGGATAACCACTGAAATCAAAGCTGGCCAAATAAATTGGAAAAAATATTCATAATAAGATATATTCAGAAACTTTTTTTATAAAGTACCCTATAGAAATTTTTAACATAAATTTAAAGAGCCATTTGAGACATTGTTCAACTTGGTGGGATTATACCTGTATTATACCATACCTCTCCCATACCCAGCAATTTTTAAAAATTATTTTGCTTGTATATTTAATCCTGTCAAGTTTAATAACATTTCAAACGGCTTTTTAAAATTTATTTTAAAAATTTCTATAGGATACCTTATAAAAAAAAGTTTCTGAATATGTTTTATTTATGAATATTTTTTTCCAAATTACTTGGCCAACCTTGATTTCAAAAATTTATGTATTATTTGTACTTGACAGATATTTTAACCCTCTTAAAAATTCCTTGGGATCTTTTAAATATCCTGAAATCTTTTAAATCCTTTGAAATTCCTTGAAATCCCATTAAATTCTTTGAAATCTGTTAAAAACTCCTTGAAATCTTTAAAATCCTTTTAAGTCCCTTGAAATCTATTGAAAACTCCTTGGAATCTCTTAAAATATCCTAAGCTCTTATAGATCATATAAAATCCTTCCAAATCTCCCGAAATTCTAGGAAATTCTTGATAACTGTATGCAATCTATTGAATATCTAAAAATCAATAAAATCCTTTGAAATTTTTCAACATGTTGTAAATTAAGAAAAAATTTCTTGTAATCTTTTAAAATACCCTCGAAATTTTTATACAAACCCTTCAAAAGCCGTCAAATTATATGAAATTTGATGACATTCTCGGAAGTTCTCCGGAATCATTGAAAATAACCCAAAGTCTTTTAAATCCAATGAATTCCTTCAAAATCCTAATAAGATTTAGGAACTTCTTCGCAATACCAAAGAATTTTTGTTAATCCTTTAGAATCCCTTGATATCCTTGAAATAATAATAAATCCTTTGATTAAATCTTGTGAAATTCCTTGAACTGCCTTAAAATCTTTCAAAGTTCCATAAAGCCTTTGAAAACTCAGAGAATTCCTTAAAATAATAAAAATCCTTGGAAATTCTATGGATTCCCTTGAAAGCTGTTGAAATTCTTTGAAATCCTTTCGAATCCTTTGAAATCTGTTGAAATCCCTTAATGTTCCTGGAATTTTTTTTTAGGTATTTAATTTCGGATGATTTGGAAGGATTTTATAAGACCCATAAGGTTTTAGGACATTTTGAAAGATTCCAAGCGATTTCCAAAGATTTGAAAGAATTTTAAGGTCATGTCTAACAGGAGTCACGTGACCAAACTAATGCTCGATTTTCAATCTTTATTTTTGGAACGATTTACTCTTTTTATAAATAAAATAACGCTCTGAATCTTTGTGAAATGCAAAAGGAAACAGTAACTTACGTTTGTATACATCATTCGGGTGGAAATTTGTAAAAAAAAATTGTCCAAGAAATTAAAACTGGGGAAACGTCAGAATTTTTTTTGTCAAACAACTTATATCCGCAAGAAATGAAATATCGAGTTGAAATTCTCGGAAATGACATAAACGGCACTAAGGAACGTTTTCATGGTTCTCATTTTTTGTACTTGGAAAAAAAAATTTTAATGAAAAACTAAATTTGAAGAATTACCGACCATGCTGTAGAAACCGTGAACAGCATTCCATTCTCGCAACCGAGTTTTTTTGCGGTTAGGATCGATTAGGATCCTCATGTCAGCTCGAGACCTGTCACTTACTGTCATTGTGAACTTCTTTATGGGTCAAAATAAGTGAAACGGGCCACCTAAAAATTCTTTCTCTCAGATTACTAAGATAGCTACGTTTTTCGATAGAGGTCCAAGTGATTTTTTACCCCCTAAATTTTTTTTTGCAAAATTCCACTTATTTTGCAAATAATCGCCAATTGAATATTGACTTATTCAATTTTTTATTTATTTATATCTCGTGAACGAATAGAGGTAACCGAACCAATTTTTTTTAAATGAAGCTAAAAAATTTATATTTATTTGTTAAATTATGAAAGTTGTTGTAAAAATTTAATTTCTTCAAGTTATAAAAAAATTGTTTAAACAATTGCAAATAAAACCGTGTTCTCGGTTTCACGCGACAATCAGATTGCATTCTCTTTATGCGTAAATCGTCATCGAGTATATTAAGAAAAAAAAGTCAGTAACCTTTCATATTAAGGAAATTATTAATGTTTTTCTGATGACGCGCGGCCTCCATCGGGCTCGCGAATTTTGACGCGCTAGCTGCTTACGCTGGCCCTCTCAAAAAACTCATGAATTTTGATTAAAAAGATCATAGTCACAATATCAGAACCTTTTGCATTTATTATTCAAAGAAAAAATATGTCAAACTTACAAAGCATTATATAATTTCAAATATTAAATATTATAGTACTGTTTCTTCTGAACTAGAAAATATCTTACACAACAATTGTTTTTTTTTCCTTTGGTATGCATGCATGGAATTGACGAGTCTTAGGTATAGTTTTACAATTTTGATGCTGCGATTGATACAAGTTTTCGTGAGCCTGATGTTCTTCACTTGTACAAAAATCGAAACTTACGTTTTTAAAATAATTAACCGCCCAGTGAAACAAGCGTTTGAGAGAAGTTATTTGATTTCGACTATTTTTTTTTAAGAATCGCTATTCTCGCCTCATTTTTGACACATCCACCAATACCATCGCAGGCCCCTTCTCCGTGAGAAGTGGAAAAAATGACACTCTGCCTCAATACCGTATGTAGATTAATGTGAGAGAATGGAGGAGAAATTGAACATGTTTTTGTATTGAGACCCAGCTCCGTCAAAAAAATAAAAAAAATTTTTAATGGCAGCGACCTGCGATGGTATTGATGCATGTGTTAAAAATGCGGCGAGATTAGCGATTCTTCAAAAAAATAGTCAAAATCAAATAACTTCTCCCAAACGCTTGTTTCATTATTCGGTTAATTATTTTAAGAACGTAAGTTTCGATTTTTGTACAAGCGCAGAACATCAGGCTCACGAAAACTTGTATCAATCGCAGCATCGAAATTGATAAACTATACATAAGACTCGTCAATTCCATGCATACATACCAAAGGAAAAAAACAATTGTTGTATAAGATATTGTTTAGTTCAGAAGAAACAGTAATATTTAATATTTGAAATTATATAATGCTTTGTAAAAGTTTCACATATTTTTTCATTGAATAATAAATGCAAAAGGTTCTGATATTGTGTCTATGATCTCTTTAATCAAAATTCATGAGTTTTCCGAGAGGGCCAGCGTAAGCAGCTTGCGCGTCAAAATCTGCGAGCCCGTTGGAGGCCGCGCGTCATCAGAAAAACATTAATAATTTCCTTAATATAAAAGCTTACTGACATTTTTATTTTTAATATACTCGGTGACGATTTACTCATAAAGAGAATCCAATCTCATTGTTGCGTGAGACCGAGAACACGGTTTTATTTGCAATTATTTTAACAAATTTTTTATAACTGGAAGAAATTAAATTTTAACAACAACTTTCATAATTTATCTAAAAAATATAAAGTTTGTAGCTTCATTTAAAAAAACGGTTCAGTAATCTCTATTAGTTTACGAGAAATAAGTAAATAAAAAATTATATACGTCAATATTCAATTGGAGATTATTTGCAAAATGAGTGGAATTATGCAAAAAAGTTTTAGGGGGCGAAAAAGTACTTGGACCTCTATTGAAAATCGTAACTATCTTAGTAATCCGAGAGAAAGAATTTTTAGGTGTCACGTTTCACTTATTTTGACCTTATTGCAAGAAAAACGTGCCACTACGAAAAAAGTTCTCAAACTGCAACTAAGTGAGATACAGTGGGGAAAAAAAGAGAAGTTAGTGGAACTATTAAAAGATTTGCAGCTTGCAACAACTGTACTCTCTGCCGGAAAAGCGGTTACACTGTCAATAGTTCGGCCTCGTATGCATAAGATATCAAGAACTGTACATCTGAAGAAACATTGCACATAATGGATCTTCACTCACGGCTTTTCATTGAGACACTTGTCAGTGAAATAAATAGCCGATTCCTGAACAGTCCTGATGTAGAAGTTACTCATCTTGCGACAATCTTAGATCCAAGGTAATTCACCATTCAAATGTATAGGTAGACGATCCACAAAAAGGGCTTATTTGTTTCTAAAATGGCTCCCTTTCAAATTGTGCCCTCTGGTCTCAGAATGTGCCCTGAATTTTTTCAGCGTTAAAAAAAGTATTTAGGGTCATCTGAAGCCCATTTGTGCCAAAAATTCTCCATTTTATTTATATTGTCGTTGTAAATGGGGGTTTGAGCTAAAAGGAATAATTTGTACGCGAGCCATTCTTATAAAAAAAAATGATTTCTTGCTTTGGATCACTTCACATTCTTTGGATTACTTATCGTTATTGCACAGTTATATGCTGCCTTTGAACTTGAATTTATGTAAGCTTTGTTTACTTATTCATCTTCAATTGGTATATTTCTTACTATTCTTATAAGATAAATGATACATCGCAGGTATAAAAAGATGCCTGGCGAGGATGAGATTACGAAGGCAAAAACTGAAGAAGAGTTGAGAAAACTGTATTCTCTTCATCGACCTCTAGGCCAACTTTCAGTGCAAACTGTCGAAGAAAAAAGTGCTTTGCAAAGAATATTCTGTGAAGATGTTTATGAAATGGAAGAAGAAATCAACTCGTATTTGCGTGAAAATATAATTCACATTGACCAGGATCCTCTGCAATGGTGGAAGGAAAATCTAAGCAGATTTCCAACAATTGCACAACTTACCAAAAAAGTTTTTTGGCCATTCCGGCAACTTCAACACCATCGGAGAGAGTTTTTTGAACATCTGGATACATCGTTTCAGCCAAAAAGAAGCCGATTGTCCACGAAGAATGTTACCTTACTAACGTTATTGTACAAAAACCGGGAATTAATTGCATAAAGTTGCAAGCTCGAAGCAGTTTGGAAGGTAGAAAATGTACATTTGTTTTGTTGTAAGTTCTTTTACTGAAGTTAAAAGACGTTGTTGCTGTAAAAAATTGTAACCTGAAAGATAACAGTACCGAATTTTAAAGAATCTATTCTTACAATTGTATTACTGTGGAATATTCTTGTATTTCGCATTATGGCTATTCGTATTTACATTTTTGAATTAGTTATTAATTAATGTTAATATTCAGTTTTTGTACGTACTAATAAAATAACTAAATTTTTGAAACACAATATAATATAGAGTCAAAGTTATCAATTTCATTTTTATTAAGAATGTGTGAACTAGCTGACGGACTTAGAGTTTCCTCCCCAGTTACGACAAACAATTTCAATAAGCTGAATAAACTTACTTATATCACTAGAAAAGAGTAAGAAAAATGTTGATCAAAATCGGTTAATATTTTCAGTAATACAGGAAATCTTTAAGTGCATGTACAAAAGTACAATAACTCAAATGGGATTGAAGATATTAACTAACTCTCAACTATCTTTTTTCAATCTTCTTCTCATAATCTGATGAAGCTAATGCAGCCCATCAAAATTCGATTTAATAATATTTTATAAAATTTTACTTTTTCGCAACCGGTTCTAATCCTCTAAGAATGGGAAGGTCGCGCGAGGCAATCACAATAGGCGCATCCGCTGTGAGGCCACAATGTACCCGAACCCTTGCCTTGAGTCTCCCTTTTCAAGATGTGGAATTACTCGCGGAGATTTTTTCTCGCAGACATATTTTCTTGGGGATGAGAAAAATTTCCCGCGTATGAGAAAAATTTCTCGAGAAAAGCCTTTCTTGAAGACACTGCGTTTTGAGCTGAGCGAAACGCCCAACGCTAATTCTGATCAGTTCTAACAGAAGATTCCGTTTTACCATCCACAAACCAGAAATCTATCCTACTAACCCATTGAGTATGTATAGCTAGAAAGCGTAAAATTTTCCGTAAGGACAGGTTGGCTGTACCCCTGCAGAGTTGAAATGTGTTCCTTTTTCCACAGAAAATTTTGTTTAAATCATGGCTTATAATAAATTTTTTTTTCTTTGATTAAAGTATTTAAATGTTGTCACTTCTAGAAACGTGAACTTCATAAAAATCTCAAAAATAAAGAAACTGTCCACGTTTCTTTTTTGTATTCCACGTGTCCTTCGTCTGACCTCTATTTGTGAACATATTTACATAGGCACAGAGAAAGGAAAATGAAGTTAGTCAGGAAACTATCGGTTGGCTAAACCGCCTTTAGCTCTTCCACTTTCTTTAGTACTCCCAATAACCTTGATTGCTTATGTTTTGGCCACGATCTGCTTTCGCTTTTACTAATGCTTTATTAAGATCTAATTTATATGCTCTTAATTAGTGTCTCTTGTTTAATTGCTCGTGAGGAACCTTTCTGTTCTGCGTTAAGGTTTTAAATTAATTTTGTTACTTTTTTATTCCGTTACAATTTTATTTTGTTGATAAATTACTTTTTCTGGCCTGTAACAATGGCGTATTTTTGAGTTGCTTACTGAGGGGTGGGCTTGTTTGAAATACGAATTTTTCTTAATTTTGCTTGCTATAGAAACATATATTTTCCAGCTATATCTCGGAACTCGGTAACATGTCATTTGTTGAGAATTTGGCCGGTCCCTGAAAGCCGAAGTGGGGAGGATCTCAGTCTAACTCTAGGAATCGTGGTTTGAGTACGAGGAGTGGCGCACCCATGTTGCGCCCGGGATCCCAGAATATGATAACAGGAGCTCCGGACAAGTCTGTAACCCCTGCTAATGAAATTTCTTTTAGGCCCACATCATTTAGGAAAAGAAATATACAGTCTTTAAAGGTCTCTAACAGCCCGAATAGTGAGAATTCAAAAAGGACTAAGAGTCCGGATGAATCGGGAGATACTAATAATCTCTCCTTGCAGTCTCACATTCTTGAAGATTGTTCTGCGCCGGATCTCTCTCCTCAGGGTGCGTCGTCGTTTTTGGAACTTCCTGTATCAGTTGTAGTAACTGCCAATCCTAATTCTGGTGATGGAAATTCAGAACCTAATAGAACTCTAGAGGTTATTGGTTCGCACTTTTTATTGTCTAGGGATACAAGTGATTCGGATGCTCGTTTTTCTGAATCCTCATCCTCGCCTTTTATAGTCCTGATGGAAAGTACAAACCCTCAAAAAAGTTTAGGTAGATTTGATCAATTGGGTCTGGCCGATAAAATTGATGAATTAGTTTCTGGAAGCAGGCGGATCCTCAGAAACGGTCAGAATCAAGTTGAAGTATTTTGTGATGACTGGCGAGATACAAATATTCTCTTTGACTCGGTGGATCTTAGGTTAGCGGGACTCAGACTGTTTATTCCAGCTTCTCTAGTTCGTAACAGGCTTTTATTAGGAATGTTGCTTCCAGGCACTCACCTTCGAGTATCATAAATCGAGTCGATCCAGCGTTTAAAGATTCCATTCTATCCATTAGGAGGAGAAATAAATTTGGATAATACCCTCTCAAACAAGGTTGGATTCACCTTATTCGTTAGGTACTTCAGGTGTCAAAGATTGAGACACATGGCGAATTGATGCCGTAGTACCAGACCGGTTTGTGAGTTTTGTAGTGATTTCCATCATAGCAACACTTATTCTAACAGACTGTGAGCTCCGCGCTGTGTTAAGTCTCGTGGCAATCATGTTACCTCCTCTCGTGAA
The DNA here is from genome assembly GCA_032362435.1 of Melikaiella ostensackeni. NCBI lineage: Eukaryota > Metazoa > Arthropoda > Insecta > Hymenoptera > Cynipidae > Melikaiella > Melikaiella ostensackeni. The sequence goes on from JAUMHM010000048.1 coordinate 2,389,474, forward strand.
TGTCTCGTATATCTTTATGAATTCGAGGTCATGAAATAAAGGTACTGGCATGATTGTGATTATGATGAGGCTGAGACCTCTCTTCTTCAGCTAGGTGGTCCAGTTCCTGGACCCCGAAGGAGGAATTCTGCATCTATTGTTTCTGATGCTGGGGACCTGGAGGAATAACCATTTAGGGATGACATTAGAAATCATTCTAAAAAAATGAACAGTGCTGAAGGTAATCAATCCACACCTGTTCCTGCGCAAATAGGTTCTGAGGATTAAATTCGTTTAACTTGTAGGTTAAGTCTAAGCTACTTGTTCTTTGTTTCTTATTTCGTTTATTCGAAGAGAATTAAATTTTGTTTTCTCTTTTATGCATGGCAATATCGAGAAAGGATTCAGCAATAGAATCAAATTTTCTAATTGGAATATCCATAGTGTATTGTCGGAGAGCTCGCGAAAAGACAATACTTGCGGAATATGATCGAGATGTGTTCTGTGCTGAGACATGGCTAGAATCAAATCAGGTGTGGTAATTCCCTGGTTACATCACACATAAATTTGATAGACTCATAGGAAGGGGAGGCAGTTCTGCTATTCTCATTAAAAAGGGACTTTTGTTCAGAAAACTGGACCTAAGTGGTATCTGCTTAGGTGATGTCGAAGTTGTGAGTATTGTTCTACTCACGTCCATGGGTTCTATTGCTGTGCTGTAAGCTTATTGCCCTCCGCTTTGTGTGACTAAGTATGACACCTGGTGAAATAATCAACTGTGCTCATTGCTGATCACATTGTTCTTTGTGGGGATTTTAACGCACATTCTGGGATGTGGGGCTCGATCTGGGAGGATGTTTAGGGAAAAAACTAAGTATGGCAGCCTCTGATAGAGGTTTGGTGCCTCTGAATGACCTGCAACCTACTTTTCTCCTACTGCCTGGACAGTCTGGTTCAAATCTGGAAATGTTGTTTCTTTCTGCGTCGCTGGTCCATTTGGTCTCGGTGGTGGTTACTGGTGATACCTATCACTCTGACCACCTTCTGGTGATACCTATCACTCTGAACACCTTCTGGTGAATGAGAGCATTGATGTTTCACCTATGATGTCCAATTTTTCATCTAGGAGGTTTAACCTTGAAGAATGTTAAAGTAGTAAAACTAAAAGATATTTATTGAATAAACCTAGCAAGCGTATTACGAACACGTCTCGCCTGTAGCAAGTGCTGTAACTGACTGCCCGCGACACGACAGAGTGCGCGACGGCTCAAGTGTGACATGTACATATGAGAGGGCAGCACGAGACGACATACCGTCATATATATATATATATATATATATATATATACTTCTATTTTAACAATTATAATA
>JAUMHM010000048.1:2409643-2423350 GCA_032362435.1 Melikaiella ostensackeni
AGAATATTCGGTTAAAATGATTGTCCTTGTCATCGATGCTCTTCGAGGTGCGACGCAATCACTGGTTCGTAACCTCCAATCCATACCCGCGTGCGAGAAACATGCTGAGAAAATGGATGCAGAATGCTCTTATTCGTAACTCGATCTGTGTCCTCAAGACAAACGAGGGCTTAGCCAGCTCTTCAATGTGATTCCATGTCTCCATGTGGCTGTCCATCTCACAGTCGTGTGGCGTGGCCATGAGTGTGATTTACCATGGTTCTACTGGAAGCCGGGGTAATTTTTTACTGGATGGCAGTCGCTCCCAGGTGGACCCTGCGGTGTTTGTTTCATTAATTTTCTTAAAAGTATATATATTTATTATTGCTTAACGAGGCTCGAGCAGTGTGACTTCTGAAAATTAGTTCTTTTCAGTATGGCGATGTAAAAACTCGAGTTAATTTCAGATTATGTTTTGTGGTGATATTTTTATGATATTGCTAACAGCATGAATATGATTTAATTATTTTAATACATATTGCAATAGTCTTACCAATTGTAAGTTTTGTTATACGTTCAGGTGCCGTTTTAAAGTCTTATAAAGAATACTCATTCTTATAACATTAAGATATTAAAATGTGTCATGAAACGTATAAATATCCAATATAATTATTAGGAATAATGTACACTGTAGCATTATTTTGTGTTAAGTCGAATGAACGATGGGAATTTGATACTACGTCATGAAAAATGGATAGAAAAATCCTGTTTGGGTGATCATGCAACTATACTGAATGTCTGAATCTGTAGATATTCTGACATTTTTTTTTATCGATATCAGTAAGAACTACAGTAGAATTTGTGAAATTTAGGGACTCATTCAAAATTTATTATTATAATAGGGATTACGTAGAGCTTTTTGTCAAAAGATTATTATGTCTTAATTGTATGCGAAAAATACATATCGTAGAAACAATCAGTATTGAAACTTTTTACGATGGTGAATGAGAATATTTTACTCACGGGTTTTTAGAAATGAAGTACTCTATTAATAAGTTAAAAGAGTTTGAATATAATGAAAATGTCATCGTAATGAACTGGAAGTTTAATGTTTCGTACGCTCGCAATTAATCGCTGGCTGTTCTCAACTGGAAGTCCGATAATTAATACGGATTAAATTAGCGTAGTACTGGAAGGAAGGCGCGCTATTATCACCGACCTCGTTATGTAGACGACGGCGTTGAATATGAAATAACGAATGCTTCATATGTAAGGTACGAATACGTCGACCCCTAGAAATAAATAACATTCAACCTCACTTCAGTTTTCGCACAGGTGAATCAGAGGAGGAAACGACGTAAAAGATGGAAGAAGAAGAAGGAGAAGGAAAGTGAGTAACGTGGAGAAAGATTCAGAATGAAAAAAAAACGGCTGGATGGAATAACTGTTTCGTGAAATCTTCAAGTAAAAAAAAAGCTCTTCAAATTCACTCCACGACTCGTTCCTGAAATCTTGAAACTTATGTCAGTAACGCCAACATGGGCTTTTTACCTAACACATTTAGCAAAGGAGAGTCATGCTGCACACACAAAAAAGTATCAACATGAACTGTGAAACGAACAGCATCCATACTAAGTTTATATGTCGTTTTAACCTACTAAAGTTACTAAAGGAACAAAAAGCAAGTTAATTAGCTCGCCCCTAACAAGGACGAAGTTCTACAAAGCAAGTGTCTTAAAATAAGGATGTTCACTGCGTAAACTCCTTTTCAAAATTGAGCAGTTTCTAAAATGATTCATGAAATGAAGAAAAATATATTGATTGATAATTGTAACTAATTTTGAAGGAGATTCTGAAGCTTTCATAATTCATAAAAAAAAAAACAGTTTGAGTTTAAGTTTTTCATTCAACAATAGTAATTTTATTTTTTTTGTTTTTATTGTTACTATGTAGAAAAAAGCAACAATTCTTATTCAATCTTAATAATCAAGGTGTTTAGAGGAGGAAAAAGTCAGAAATACGTACACTCTAATGTATTTTAGCCCGTTTTCATATATAGGGGGTGAAATACCCTCTCAGCGTTTTCTGGAAACATAAAAATCTCATCAAAAACATCTACGATATAAAAAATTCCGGTATGTGAAAATTTATCACTGCAATCAATATATTTTGTGAAATGAAAGTTTGATAAGTAATTTTGAAAAATATCTAAATTTTTAAATGTATTGCATATATAAAATTACCAAAATTTCGAGAACGTATTCAAAGTGAAAATAAATGGAAACTTGGCAAAATTTACCCTTTTTTTAATAATGATATTCTCGCAAAGTGTTCATTTATTTTCCCTTTCAGTACATTCTCAAAATTTATGTAATTCTATTTATGTAATATATTAAAAAATTAATACATATTTTAAAATGACTTGGCAAACTTCAATTTCACGAAATTTGTTGATTGTACTAATAATTTTTTACTTGGCAGAATTTTTTAAATCGTAGATGTTTTTGGTGAGATTTAACTTATTTTTTGATAAAGTTTTTGTAAAATCGAATATTCGTTTCAAAGTAATGAGAATATTTAATCTTCATCACAATGTAATACATATAATTGGTATTGATATTTATATTATAATTTAAAATATAATTATCAGTTCAGTTACTTATTATTGGTGGCCTAATTACAAGTAGGCTTTACCTAGTTATCATTTGCTGCATAATAAGCAAACAGCCTCAGTATGAAGTTTAATAACATGTTTTAACGCAGTTGAGCATTAGGTTAATAATTGAATCATTCAGTAATAAACATAATGACTAGTATAGATCGATTGAACTGCTAACAACTTGAATTTTGAGCGTAAAAGTGAAATATCTCTACAAATAATCAATGAATCAAAATTTCCTCAAAAATGTCAGCGAAGCTTCGTCAGGGCAATTCATCCTGAAATTTTTAGACGAATCGGTTGAATATTGTAGGCTACAGCTCGACTGGAAGCAAAAAAATCAAATTTTGGACATAAAAAGTGAAATATCTCTAGAAATAATCAATGAATAAAAATTTCTTGAAAATCGCCACTGGAGCTACATCTAGTCAGTTTATCCTGAAACTTTTAGATAAATCAGTTGAATATTTTAGGCTACAGGTCGACTAAAGTGCTGAAAATAATACATTTTTTATGTTTTCTGAATTTGCTGTGTCCAGTTTCTAAAAAACCGACAATGTGCATGCCAAGAAGTTGTTTTTTTGCTTTTTTTTCATTTTGAAAAGTTTGATTCAAATCAGTAAAGAGCTGGCTAAATTATCTAATATATGTACGATAACTACCGTTCTTTCGACAAAAGATATTTGCGTTTTTTTTTTTACTTATGATACATTTGAAAGGTGGAAATATATAAGAAGTCAAGCGCCATTTTCCACATTTTTCAGGAGAGACTAAAAACGCTTCGTAAATTCAGCAGGACCATTTAAATAAATTAGGAAAGTACCTTCGAGATATTTTCATGCTCTATCATATAGTGAAAAAAGCTTGCTCACAAAAGTGCCGAGAAAATTAATGAAACAAGTGACGTTTCGACGTTAGGTTTCGTGTCCGCATCAACTTTCAGCACTAAATGTGAAATGAATTTTCAGGAACTGAACTAAAAAAATTCGCTCGAAAAAAGTCATCCAGCTTCGAGAAAACTGAAAATGAAATTATGATTTCGAAATTGCGTAAAACTGATATTTCAACTTTAAATGATGATAGCAATTTTAAATTGGCATACTTCAAAGAGATGAGAAACTGGTTTGTACATTATTCACTACTGAATACAGTGGACGACAGAGCAATTTAAAATAATATTCCATTCTCGAGGAAATTGAAATTGTAGTTTTTACTGTGAGGCTAGAAAGAGCCTCTCTGACAAGTTTGGATGAAAATGATTATTGCAATTATCACTACTTTTCGTATGCTTTTTTTTGTAAGTTTATCTTCGTTGAAATTGAAAAATTCAGCCCCAAAAAATTCTTTGGCAGGAATGTGTATTCGATTATTTACGTTTTTTTTAAGCAAATAAACCTGTTTTTTTAAATTTGGCGCTTGACTCCTCATGCATACCCAGTCTTCATATGATGTTGTTGTGTAATTTCCTAGAAAAAATGCTGAGACATTTTCTCACATAATTTACTTTTTCTTATAATAATTAAGACTTTTAGTTTACTTAGATTTGTAGATATTTGCGAAATGTCAATTTTTTTTCCGGCAAAACCGGTTTTTTCTATCATCAGCCACGAAATATGTCATGTGCCTGTTGAGTTAAAGTTGTTTAGATTGTAAAACGGTGTTTGAAACTTCTTGCGAAGATGTTATTTTGGAATAAAATTTAGCTTTAGATCATAAGGTTTCATTCGCCCAGTTCCTAATGGTCGAGGAAGTTTCTTACAATGCGACAGTTGTTCGGTAAAACTAGTTTTTGAGCTGTTGTCAGTGCCCTTCTGACTCCTAAATACTCGAGATGTTCACTGCATCTTGTGTGCACATTGTCTATAGTTGAAATTGGTTACCGAAAATTCAATAACCAGATAATCCATTGAGAATAATTTTTTCGTCCCTTGATGGTCCAATTTATAAGTTAGGTGGGTTTTTACAAGATATTTTTAAAAATGCTCCTAACGCCATGAGCTAATAAAATATATGAACAAGTTTATGGAACACCAATAGGTTCGCCTATTTCACCTGTCATAGCTGATTTTGTTATGGCAGATTTAGAGGAAACTTGCTTAAATAAATTGAATTTTACACTTTTGTTTTATAGAAGATACGTGGATGATGCCATAACTTGTATTCCTAGTAATTGTATCAATGAAAATTTCATTCAAAAAATTTGAAATTTGTGACTGAAACTTTGATTCAAAATAATTTTCCACAACATTTTATTGATAAAAATATTCAAAAAAGACTTTTTTAGCTAAATCAAAGCAATAATAGTTCCACGATATCAAATACCATAACAAATAAAGAACAGAACTTGGTTTTACCTTCTATAGAAGGTCTATCTGAGAAATTAGGCAAAATTTGTCAAAAAAAGAATATAAATTTGATCCACTCCGTTCAAAATCACTTGAATTCGCAGCTCATCATTAAACCTTCGTCACACAGGTGAGTCGTTTACGACTCAGTCAAATTTTCCTGCTTAAGTATCTCCGAAACCCAAAGATGATGGGGTTTGACTCTCCTCCCTAAAAAGCTTCTTGGTAGTGGGAACTGAACTGCGAAGAGACGCCGCGATTGATCACTGTGTTTCTGAGGAGGAAAGATTTCAAATCAAGCTTGTGCCTTAAACGACCCACCTGTGTGACCGTGTTAGTGTTTCCTGACGGTAAGTAAATTTTATTTCTCATGTCTTTTTCGATTTTTTTCGAGTACTTATCAGCAAAATAAAGTTTACCCACACTGTAAGAAAAGTTAGTGAAATTTTTAATTGTGCTGAGATGGAAATTATTCTATCTGCGTGCGACGGTGTACTTTGAGGTTACATTCGTGTTACGTCTTGTGTAAAGATTGCTCTCCTCAAACTATTTATTATCATATAATTTTTTTAAACTTTTAAACCAAGTTTTTTATGAAACTTATATGATTATATTATAAATCAACATTGATTTTTTGTGAGAAAAGTAGATTTTTCATTTATTTTTTATATATGCATGAATCACAAAAAATTACCCTATTTTGAAGTGTGCAAATAAATATACTTTTTGGGACTGAACTCTAAGTTTCTTAATATTTATTTATTGCAAAGTTATGAATTTTTCAACAAAATTTCCATTTTCTTAAGATGAAAAAAGAACAACCGGATATAAACGAACCACCTGTGTGATGGACGCAGCAAAAAAACCTGTGTGGCGGAAGGTTAATAAAAAATGATTAGATTTCAAAGTTTAAAATGTTGTCAACAATTTACGTTTCTAGGTTATCTTAGCGTTTTTACCGGAAATTGAAATTTTTCAACAAGAATCATTAGATTTGTAAGGTTCATAATTTTTGATCAATAAATTTTAGGTTACGTTAAACCTTCTAACATCAAACATTGGTATTTTAAAACAAAAATCATTACACATAGTTCGAAAAGTTTCAGATTTACAATTCTAAACAATTTTCTGTCACGTTATGTTTTAGTGTTTTTGGTCGGAAATTGAAATTTTTATTTAAAAATCATTGGATTTCAAAGAAGAATCATAAATTTGAACGATCTTCGGTTACCTTGGCATTTTAAGCGAAAGTTCGTATTTTCAAAAAAAAAAAAAAGAATCATTACTATATTTTAACGAGATTTAAAATCTTTTAACAATTTTGGATTATGCTAGTATTTTTCGTCAGAAATTTTTTTTTTATTTAAAAAATATTTTTTATCGAAAATTGACATTTTCAAAGGAATATCATTAGATTTTAAAGGTTCATAATTTCTGAACAATTTTAGGTTACATTCCAATTTTACACCAAAAATTGGTATTTTAAAACAAAAATCATTAGATTTTGAAGAAGATTTATAGTTCCAAACAATTTTCTGTTACGTCATGTTAGTGTTTTTAGGCGGGAATCAGAAATTTTCATTAAAAAATCATTAGATTTCAAAGAAGAATCATAATTTTTTAACAATCTTTGGTTACGTTGGCGTTTTATTTCGAAAATTCATATTTTCAAAAGAAGTAATTATAATATTTCAACAAGATTTACAATCTTTCAACAATTTTGGATTATGCTAGTGTTTTTCGTCGGAAATTGGTTTTTGAATAAAAAAAAATTATACTTCAAAGAAGTTTCACAAATTTTTCACAATTTTAGGCTATTTTAGCGTTTTACATCTGAAATAGGTATGTTTAATGAAAAATTAATAAGTTTCAAAAATTGAAATTTCTTCAAAAATTTACGTTTTTCGGTTTTGTTAGGGTTTTTTTCACCGAAAATTGACATTTTTAAACGAAAATCATTAGATTTTAGAGGTTCATAATTTCTGAACCATTTGATGTTACGTTCGCGTTTTACACCAAAAATTGGTATCTTAATACAAAATTCATTATAATTCAAACAGTTTCTGGTTATATTAACGTTTTCCGCGGGAAATCAGTTATTGTAAATAAAGTCTTAGTGTTTTTCGTCGGAAATCGAAATTTTTATTGAAAAATCATCAGATTTAAAAAAAAAATCATAATTTTTTAACAATTTCAGCTTACGTTGGCGTTTTACATCGCAAATTGGTATATTCAAACAAACATCATTATAAGTTCAACAAGATTTAGAATCTTTAAAAAAATGTTTATTAGATTAGTGTTTTTCGACGAAAATTGTTATTTTTAATACAAGAAAACATTATATTTTGAAGATTCACAACTTCTTGAAAATTTTAGATTATGTTCGCGCTTTACACCGGAAATGGGTATTTTCAATCGAAATTTGTTAGATTTGAAATACTTATTAAACATCTTTCAACAATTTACATTTTTCGGTTTTGTTAGCGTTTTCTACCGGTAATTGCCTTTTTAAAATAAAAATCCTTACATTTTACAGGCTCATAATTTCTGAACAATTTTAGGTTACGCCCGCGTTTTACACCAAAAATCGGTATTTTAAAACAAAAATCATTATAGTTCGAAAAGTTTCAGGTTATATTAACGTTTTTCATAGGAAATCAGTTATTTAAAAAAAAAAAATCATTAAATTTGAAGGAAGAATCATAATTTTTGAACAACTGTTTTTTTTTAATAAAAAAACTTTGGGATAATTTGTTGTTATGTTATGTTAGTGCTTTTCAAAAATCGAAAGATTTTTCAGGCTATTATTATTCTTCAGATTATGATTCAGAGTCATAAAATTCACAATTTTGGTACAATTTTTGGTTTTGTTGGCGTTTTATAACGGAATTTGGTATTTTTAACAAATAACCGTTAGATTCGAAAGACGATAAAAAAATTTCGAACAACTTTAGATTGTGCTCGCGTTTTTCACCGGAAATCGGTATGGGTTACAAACAAGATTTACATTTTTTGAGCAATTTTATGTTATGTTAACATTATCATTCAGAAGTCAGTTATTTAAAAGAAAAGATTAGATTTAAAAAAAGATTCACAATCCTAAACAATTTTTTGTTATGTCGTGTTCATGTTTTTCGTTTAAAATTTATATTCTTAATAAGAAATCATTAGATTTCAAAACATATATATATATAATATTTGAACAATAATAGGGGTTTTCACCGAAAATATTATTTTAAACAAAAATTATTCGACTTTGAACAAAAAGTTAGTGTTCTTCCTCATTCTTGAACAAAAATGCAACAGTTTGATTGTCTACATATTGTATAAAAATGTTACATATTAATTCTGAAATCAAGATATCAGTTTTCATCAATTATCAAAAATATTGTCCTTGCTTTTCTTTTCTATTATTTTAGATAATAGATATTATGAAATACAAAAATTTTATATTAATATTAGTTTTATATTTTAATATTTTTACATTTATTGTGATTAATAGAAACAGAAGAGAAAGGTTTTATGACATTCTGAAATACTTTTTTTAAAGTTTAAAATTGAACAATTCCAAATTTTTGATTTTCACCCATATGCAAATGCAAATTTTTTCGCAAAAACTTGAAATTTCCACAGTTACTAAACTCTATAACCTACTTGTTACTAGGCATGTGATGTTTGCACTTATGGCAGTATTTACACTCTCATAATTACAGGTCATGCGGCTTTGCGGCCTGACCGCTTGCACTTCCTGAAGCGAAGAATAGGGTTAAATGAAAAAGGAAAAAAGATTTAATTAATTTTCCACGAAGGCAACCACATTACGGTATCAACGATCACTGAACTTCGAAACTTTAAAGTTTAGTTAAAGAGCTCTTACATAAAATAAGACCAGCTCGGAACCAATCGAATCGTATTCTACGGTCTGATTTTCACGCCATTTGCTTGTTTTTAACGGAAAGTTAATCATCGTAATTTTCTCGAGTTTCCGCATTTCCCTCATTTTTTGTACTTGATACAGATACACATTTCGTTATTACTTGAAATTCTGAATTCACTAATCTTAACACACTTTCATATTAATCTATATTTTCACTGATTTGTGATTCATTGGCTCAGCAACTTTTATAAGTGATGAATTGTTCTTTTGAGTGTCGTTGGAAGATTGGAAATCAAGCACGGAAGATAAATTTTCAAAAATATCCTAATAGTGCAGAAATATAGATTCCTTACGCAAAGAAACGGTTTTTATACAACATTTTCGCACATCATCAGAATGTCAATTCACCACATTCGTTGTCAACAAGATTTTTTTGGTTCCATGATGTTTTCATCATCGAATGGGTTTTCATAATTTAAAAAAAAATTCTGTAAGATAGTACACTTTTTTTCCGTGTGTGTTCCCAGGGCTTGTTCATTGTGCGTAACTACTCTTCATTACGAAAGGTTGACATCCTTTCGCACTCGAAGCCGCTCGCAACAATTAAACTTCTTTTCCAAGTTCCAATATTTCAGATATTCACCATTACCTCACCATAACTTTCATTACACTTTAACACAACGAAAACACTTTTTGTTTGTTTATTTTTTTTATTGCTGAGCTCGCTGCAATATTTGCAAAACCAGCACCATTGCAAATCCACTCTACTTCTTTCCTTTAAAACCTTTCATGAATGAACTCAAGAATGAAATCAAGAATGAATTTAAATTATGAAGAAAGTTTATTTATCACATCCTAGACTGCAACATTGTCTCCATTATTTGCAATTATATTTTCTCAGCCGCTTTCTTTTCATGTTTCATTTTCACCTCTTCTTTCTTATGAATTCATAACTCATTTATATCTTCACGATGAGGATCTATTTTCCTTTTGTAAATAAATTAATATGTAGATTTTACTTTGTACTCGAGTCACTTCGCGCGATGAAATGCACTTTGCTTCTCAAGAGAAGACTTGATGGAATAAAGAGTAGAATGCTTTCCGCAAATAGCGGTTCAGCTTCAGCAAACACTGACACTGCATAATTATAAAATCTAGCACCGTGCATCGCAGAGCTAATTACATTCCGGATCATTTACTTTTGCTTTTTAACTTTAATTCACAGAATGTTGCATAAAACATATCTTTTTGTTTGGATCCTGATCGTCCTTGACGTTGATTTGTGAATGAAAGTCTTCAATATGAGTTTCGTTTTTTATTTATCCCAACATCTAATCTCAGATTTTTAGCAATCAATTGTTGAATGAAGAAGACACGTCTTGATTTTCACTTGTTTTTATTTTGGTTTTGTAATATGGATTAATGTGAAGAGAGCACTGTTTTACGGTGCCGGTACGATCGTTGACTGAGAGTTCTCCACTTCTCCATACGAGCTCTCATCGTCTCGTGGTGAGCTCTACAGACTCTGGGTCAAATCATGAATCAACCATGAATCCGTTTCGCGCGCTCGCCAAAAGTGGGAGGCTAAAATGCGATTTTTTGTGAATTGATTTGAGACCAATCTATTCAGATTATTCCATTTTTATATTCTGACATCGTGAGTTTTACTTCAATCTTTACGTTTTGAGACCCCTTGAGTGAGAAAAAAGGATTTTTACGAGGGTGTATGTCTGTCTGTAGTCTGTAGTAGTCTGTGGTCTGTAATCTAGTCTAGTCTGTAGGCACAATAACTTTCGAAAGAATTATGGGATTGGATTTTGTTTTGACATAATTTTTCAGGGTACAAAAAGAAAGATTGAATTCGTTAACCAACCTTCTTTGACTAGCGTTTGCGGCTTTAACCATCAAAAAGTCTAATGAAAAATCGGAAATTGAAAATTTGAGATAAACGACATGGGATACAAAAAAATGATGAAGATCAAAATCATTCCACGCAAAAAGATCTAGACATCTTTTGGTAAGACGCTTTAATCGCTTCTCGCTTTAATCGTGAAAAATATTATCAAAAATACAAAATTTCTATTTTCTAGCCATACTATGCAAGATATGAAAAACTGTTGGAGAGAAAAATTGTTTATCTCAAAAAGATCTACAAATTTTATTCAGACCATTTTTTGATAAGACACATACAAATTTTTTGTTTTAATCGTAAAAAATGTTATCAAAAATAAAAAATTCCACTTTCCAGCAAAACTATACAAGGTCCGAAAAAAATGTCGAGATACGAGATTCTCCACCTCAAAACGACCTATAAATTTGCTCGAAAATATTTTTTTGATGAGACGCATAGTATTTGCTTTAATCATCAAAAATGTTATTAAAATAACAACAAATTATTTTGCAGAAAAACTATACGAGATACGAAAAAAATGCTAGAAATCAAACTTATCTCAAAACGATCTATAAATTTGTTTGAGACCATTATTTAATGAGACGCATAGTTTTTCTTTCAATCATGAAAAATTTTATTGAAAAGAAATTCCTCTTTCCAGCAAAACCATATGAGATACGAAAAAAATGTTGAGTAGCAAAATTATTCATCTTAAAAAGATCTACAAATTTGCTCGAAACTATTTTTTTCTATGAGACGCATAGTTTTTGTTCCAATCATGAAAAATGTTATCAAAAAAGAAAATTCCACTTTGCAGCAAAACTATATGAGATGCGAAAAAAATGTTGAGTAGCAAAATTATTCATCTCAAAAAGATCTAAAAATTTGCTCGAGACTATTTTTTTTATGAGACGCATAGTTTTTGTTCCAATCATGAAGAATTTTATAAAAAAGAAAATTCCACTTTGCAGCAAAACTATATGAGATGCGACAAAAATGTTAGGAAGCAAAATTGTTCATCTCAAAATGATCTACAAATTTTCTTAGGACTATTTTTTTGATGAGACGCATAGTTTTTGTTTTAACCATCAACAATGTTATTAAAACACGAAAGTTCACTTTGCAACAAAACTATACGAAATACGAAAAAAATACTAGAAATCAAACTTATCTCAAAAGGATGCATGAATTTTCTGAAAACTATTTTTTTGATGAGACGCATAGTTTTTGTTTTAATCATCAAAAATGTTATTAAAGTAAAAAATTCCACTTTCCAGCAGAGCTATACGAGACACGAAAAAAATGTCGAAATGTAAAATTATGCATTTCAAAACGATGCATAAATTTTCTGAAAACTATTTATTTGATGAGGCGCATAGTTTTTGTTTTGATCATCAAAAATGTTATTGAAATAAAAAACTTCACTTTGCAGCAAAAATATGCGAGATACGAAAAAAATTTTGAGAAGCAAAATTGTTCACCTCAGAAATATCTACAAATTTTTTCGAGATTATTTATTCAATAAGAAGCATAGTTATTGTTTTAATCGTAAAAAAAACATTTAAAAACCATTTAAAACAACTTAATTTAAAAAAAACGGCACAAGATACAACAAAATGTTTAATGTCCAAAATATTTACTCAAAAAAGGTCTGAAAAGAAATGCTTTTAGAAATAAAAAAGTTTAATTTATGGAAAAACGAAACAAGATACAATAAAATGTTTTTAGGCAAAATTTTTCACCTAAAACCAAAGTCCTGTTAATTAAATTAGCCTTTGCTTTTGTCGATTTGAAAATTTAAAAAAATCAGTGTCATAGCCGAAACTTCCTATCCATTTCTTTACTGCGGGTTAAACAAAACAATTTTGTTTCAGTCATTAATGTAATTTCAGATATTATTTCATTTCGTCCAATTTTAGAAATAGCAGGTCAAAGTTTAGTAACAAATCATTTATATCCATCAATAACGAAATGGAGCAAAAGTGAAAAATATAATTAATTCAACAAATTAAGGTACAAAAATAATTATAACATAAATTTAATTCAAGAAAGTTCAGCATAATATAGAAAATTTTGCATTTTTGACATACATACTTTAATCGAGTGTGTAGCGCGAGACACGTGATGAGGATGTATTCGTTAAAGCCGACGGAGCTTTAACAAAAGAGAAATCACAATTACCAAATTACAGTTGTCAATGGTTTAAATTTTAATTTGAAAAGGCCTCTGCACAAATGTGGAAAAAATACATAGACCGAGCGCGTAGCGCGAGATCCGACAGACGCGCGCTCTAGGCGCGCTTTAACTTGCGAGCGAAGCGAGCCACGCGCAGCGCGCGACGAGAATGTGCCCGCGCGGCGGGCAGACTTTTCAAAATACTAGGGATGTCCAGAAAGTACGAGTACTCAATTTTTCTAATTTTTTAAAATAATGTGTTTAAAAAAAAAATTACAGGGTTTTGTTCATATACATGTCAACTATTTTCCCACGTAGTCGCCTTCCCGTTCTATGCAAGTAGTGAGCTGTGGCACAAGTTTTTTGATGCCCTCCTCAAAGAAGTTTCCCGCCAAGTCAGGGGAGTAAGCGGTACGGTTCAAAACATCCCAAACGAATGAATCCAAAAGTGCCTTGGTGGCCAAGGCTGTGTGCGGACGAGCGTTGTCATGCAACAAGCGCACTCCCTTCGTCCACATTCCCCTCCGCTTGTTTTGAATTGCCCTCTTGAGCTTTTTCAGGGTCTCACAGTATTTTACTGCGTTGATGGTCTCCCCCTGAGGCAAAAATTCGATCAAAATGATCCCTTTTCGGTCTCAAAACACAGAAGCCATGATTTTTTGGCTCGAAATTGAAGTTTTGAATTTTTGGCGGATGGGGAACTGGTGTGACGCCACTGTGACGACTGTCTTTTTGTCCCTGGAGTGTAATGAGCCACCCAGGTTTCATCTCCTGTAACAAT
>JAUMHM010000048.1:2439906-2469297 GCA_032362435.1 Melikaiella ostensackeni
AAGGAAGAACATACACAGAAATTAGTTAAAAGGAAGCGGAATCCATGACGTCGATTTTTCGAAAATAAAAGAGTGCGATACTCAAAAAGGTCGTGAGTTGAAAGGAACTTGCTGTAAATTTGGACTCAGGAACCTAGAAAACATAGGATACGACCACTTTGCATTCAAAAAATACATGTTTCACATAAACTTGCCAACTCGCCACGTTTTTTTTTGAGGATAGAGATGAAGTGTGACGTCATAATACCACAACGACTCCGGATTCGTACTCAGCGACCTGGAAAACATAGGATATGACCGCGCTGCATTGAAACAATGCATGTTTTACATAAAATTACGAATTTGCTACATTTTTTTTCTTGAGGAACGGAGCGTGACGTCATAGAACTACAACGACTCCGGATTCGTACTCAGCTACCTTGAAAACATAGAATATGACCACTTTTCATAGACGGGGAATGATGTTTTACCTGAAATCAGCGATTTTCCATGTTTTTTGAAGTCAGGGACGAAATGTGACGTGATGAAGCTAAACCGGCTCCGGGTTCGGATTCAGCGACTTCAAAAACGTAGGGTAAGCCTATTCTGATTTCTGGGGCTGACAACTTTTTTTTGTGGAGCTGTGTTATCTTTGACTTCTTACACTCAAAGTTGAACATTTGACATCTGACCTTTGATACTTGACGTTTGACGTCTGACCTTTGATTTTCGATATCTCATAATAGTTGACATTTGACCCCCTGACATTTAACACGCGATCTTCAATCTGGGTCCTCCGACCTTTGAATTATGATCTCTCATATATGACCTTTCATCTTTGACATTTGACCTACCACCAACCTCTTAATTTTCTCATCTGACCTTTAACATCTCATCTGCCCTCTCTGTTTTAACCCCTACTCTTCTTGATCCTTCCTTAGTGAAATTCCACTAAGGAATCAGTGAAATTTGCTTCGAATTTTTGAATGGATTCTGTTCTTTCAAATTGGATTTTTCAAAATGAGAGAGAATAAAGGGTTGATAGAGCTTACGTACGTTGAAATATCGAAGCAAGCCTATTATCGGGAACCACTCGTTTTAGACTACCTTTGTACATTTGCAATTCTAACGAGAGAGTATGCATTTCTGCACGAAACGTCGAACACTAGAGTGGCGCGATGGCGCGTTGAGATCGCGTAAATACCGATGGACAGGCGTTTCAATGTCCGTAGATTGTTCACCGGAACTTACCACTTACGGAACCACAATTTTTTTGACCAACAATCGGTTGAACTTGATTCCAGTTCCGTATGTATAAGGATCGTTGCTAAAAAGTAGAAGATTTTCAGTCAAGACAATTATCCCCACTTCTGTTGAGTAGCAACATTTTTTTTAAGTACGGGTATCTGAGTAAAATTCTTAGAAGAAAGTAGGAAATGAATTAAGAAAATAAAGGAAAGGGAAAAGTAGGGGAGAAAAATATAGAAGAAAAAAAGCAAACAGGGGGGTTTTGTCCCTAAGGTTACTGGAAATTCTTACTCAACAAAAACTCTCTCCAGGATTCTGTTATCTGATATTGCTCAGATATTTTGAGCCAAGAAGAGAAAAAATCGGTTGAGCCCTTTTTTTTTGAAAATTCAAATTTTTATTTTTTATTTCTAATTATAAATTCCAATCATATGCACATTATTACATATAAAATATGAAGTAAAAAAGTCCTTATAAACTTTTGTGTCAAACAGAAACTGGGTCTGCTGTGGAGGTATTTGTAGCGCAAATAGGGATTCATCAGCACTAAGGTGCGGGACGAAAACTGTGTCTCATGTGAAGTTTTTTTCTGCGACAGCCTTCAAGCTAATATTGAAAAAGTGCTTGAAGAGTTATAAAATGCAATGATCATTTCGCAGCTTTCACTCTTGAGTATTTCACACTATTCATGTGCAAGAAGAAAATAGTAGAACAAATTTCGAATTTCCTGGAGAAGAGAGAAACCTACGACAAAGTTATTTATCAAACTGCACAGTCTTTTGTTCATTCAAAATTAGCAGCTGTTTTCCATTATTGATATTCGTGTTGTACAAAATCGTTGATAAAAATGACGAAAAATTCCAAATCTCATGTAGAAAACCGCGGCAAAGTGTGTTTTATGTGTATTCAGAGGAAGAAGAAAGGGTTCCAAATATCAGAAAAGCACAAACCTAGAGTGAAACATGAGCTCGGTTACAGCTTTGACGACAAATGGTTGCTCAATGCAATTAGTTCTAATTGTAGGATGAATTTCTCCAAAGTGGAAAAGATTGATGGCCTAGATGGCTTCGAGCTACCAGATTATGCCCATTTCCAAAATCTCGCCTTAAACAACTCATCCAGTGAAAAATGTTATTGTTGACTTTGCGAAATCGTTAGATTTTCAAGCATTAATTTTGTGAGTGAAGAAGTTTTGAGCTCTTGGAAAAGGGAAATCGCATAAATGCACTTCACCAAATCGTGTCCTAAATTTGAAACATTTGTTACTAGAAACACCGACCAAGGGGAAAAAGCAAGTAATATCAACTGTAGTAGAACAAAAAATGGAAAAAGACCAAAGAACATTATTATCTCTATCTCAGCAGCAAGGTGAACAACCTCTCCCAATTGCTGTCTATCTTCAGAATCTCCAAGCGTCGCCTGAACAGCCACAGCTTTCTGTAGAAGATTTCTCAAATATCTTAGCAAAATACAACCAGAGCCAAAGAACAACTCTCGGTATTGCAGCTTCATGACAAGTAGCAACTAAATGCAAAGAAATGGCTGAAAATCATCTAAAGCAGAAGTTGTGTCAAAAGTCACTGTGTTGACTCATAATTCATTGCGGAAGAATTCCAATTTGTTTATGTGAAGGCAAACGCTCTCTCTGATGCTCCTCAATCAGTCGTTTACTGCACTGATCTTCCAGGGTTCATTGCTTATCTCGAAAAGAAACGGAATGTTGATGAAGTGCATCTCAAGCCAGGCATGGATGGTGAAGGAAAATTTCTGAAGCCGTGCCTTTCTCTTCAATCGATTGCAGAGAGCGAAAAAGCTGATTTCGTTCGCCAAAGATATGAAGAAGGATTAGCTGTTAAGAAATTCAGAGATTCTGGTGTGAAAAAATTATTTATTCTGGCTCTAGCTCCGTTGACTCAGGCAATTCAGAAGAATGTACCTCTGTTGTGGTCTGCATTGAATATACATGGATTTCGAAAAACTGTAGCAACGGACTTGAAACTAGCGAGCATTATGATAGGCATTATGTCTCATAGTAGCCTCTTTCCGCGAATTTGGTGTTATACGAAAAAAAATAAACTTGAAGAGCATGGAGTGTTGAGAATAATCGAGAACATTGTACAGCACAATGTCAGTTGGCGTGAGGTAGGAGCAGTAAAAAATGAGGCAAAAAGTTCAAAAATTGCATCCACCCGCCAATTTTCACAGGAGGTTTCAGGACAAGTGTTCTTAATATCACTTCCCTCCCAGAATTGCACCTAGTGCTGGAAGTTGTAAATCATATTCATTCACATATGATGGATGAGTTTAACAAGAAAGCATTAATGTGGGCGAACACGTGCAATGTCCAACGCAATTTAAAACGAGTAAGTCCTCCTTTCAACGGCAATTCGTATAAGAAGTTGCTTGATAAAACTGACGAATTGCGTACTAACTGTAGCATGTTTCGCCTGAAGTACGTTTAAGCTTTTCAAAGTTTCAAATCTGTAGTGGACGTATGTTTTGGGAAAAATCTAGATCCTGAGTATAAGATCCACATTTCTTTTTTCATGAAGAGCTACTGCGATTTGAAGATCAGCACAACGCCGAAAGATCATGCGGTTTTCTTGCACCTAGGAGACATCTTCGAAATTTAAAAAAAAAGCGAAAATCTTAAGGTTCTACAGTGAGCAAGCCATGGAATCAGTGCATTTTGATTTTCTAGCTATTTGGGAGAAGTGGAAGCTACCGAACACTCATCCTGACTACATAAAATATTTGTTACGCTGTGTTTGTGAATACAATGAGCATCATGTATGAGCTTCAAAAAGGTTTCATTCCAATTATAGTTTGACTTCTATTCTGAAATAAAATTTTGTTATTAATGTTTATCAAAACAATTTTCGTTCATTTATGAAAATGAAAGCGCTTCTTCACCTTACATTTGTAAACCAGTCAAGAAGTTTTTGTCGACTACAAGAACATTATTAGTCCATTAGCATATATTGTTTGCAGAATCTGAGCGAACGAATTATATTGACACTACCGAAGCCTCCGTTGAAGCCAGACTTTTGATTTTACAAAGTGATTGTAGAAGAGTTTCCTTCTACATTTTTCAGGTGAAATAACAATTACCTTATTGGAATTCTTTATTTAAATTTTCTTTTTTTGAAAAGAGGACTTGATTATTTTTATTTTTGGCTCAACATACTTTGGGATCATCCAAAAGTTATATTCTGTAAAAAACTGCCATAAGAGAAGTTTAGGGTGAAGGTGGTTGAGGCTTACCGTGAGATGTGTGATGAAAAGGAAGGAAAAAAAGGTTTACAGAAGAGGCAGAGAGGCTGCGACGGAAGAAGAGATTTTGAAAGTAGTTAATAGAGAGAAAAAAATGACGAAACGAGTGAACGAGGATTTCGATATGGTGAAATGGAAAAAATATTTTATGGATTTACTAGCAGGGTTAAAGAAGGACGTTAGTAAGGAAAGAAAAGACGAAAGGAAGGGAGACGAGGAAGAGGACATAACAAGGGAAGAAATAGTAAAAGTTTTAGAAATAATGAAAGAAGGGAAGGCTCCTGATTTAGAAGAAATTCCAAATGAAGTCTTGAAATATGGGGGGAAGGACTAAAGGAATGGGCATGGATAATGTGCAGTAGGGTATGGAGAGTAGAAGGTTGATGAACAACATGTATGTTCTGAATTATTTGCTGAATAAAAGGATCAAAAGAGAGGAAGTGGGAATTGTAGCAATTTTCGTGGAGTTAAAGGCTGCGTTTGACTCATTGAGTCGAGACGAGATAGAAAAAGTTATGATGAAAAAAGGATTAAAGAAGGGTTCAAATAAAGAGAGTATCAGAATTTTTCGTGAGATAAAAAGAAGGGTTAAGGTAGCAGAGCAAATAGGAGACAGTTTTTGGTTGGTGAGAAGAGTAAGGCAAGGTAGTCCTTAAGGAAAGGACAAAGATGAAAGGTGAAATGTAAGTGGCGATAGGTTAGGGTCAAAGATCAGAGACCAAAGGTTAAGGGTCAAATTTTGGGAATCATAGGCTAAAGGTTTAAAAGTGATGGGTCGAGGGTGAGAAACCAAAGGTCAGGTTTCAAGGTCGGAAGTAAAATCTGAGGACTCAGAGGTTACGGATCGTAGGTCAAAAGTGGTACATAGGTCAAGTTTCAAAGGTCGGGGGTCAGAGGTCAGGACAATATCTCAGCTCCTAGTTACTGATTTTATTGGGAAAAATTGGTTGCAATTGAATAGACTAATGATTCTTATGAAATGGATTAAAACTCTAGAAGAATGATATGTTTAAATAAATTAATAAATTAACATTGACACAGACACTGACGTCGAATACTTGAATTTAATAAACTCAAGTATTTAATAAGATTAGATGCAAATATGATGTTTTAGAGGTTTGGGATCATATTAGATCAGATTACGTTCGGATAGAGGAGGCAAGGTGGCATAGGAAAACACCCCCTTCAGGGGAAGCTCGCATAACGCAAAATCTCTTGTTTTACTTAGTGAGTAACTCCTTTCCGTGACCCCAATCTCATTCTATGTATCACGAAAACATGGCTGGCGTGAACACACCCTGTCTCATCGCGAAACTCCCAAAATTGGACGAGGGCCAGCCGACTAGATTTGCCAGACACACTTCTCTTCCCACTTAGGTCTGGATTATCATAAGCCCAATAATTTTCAAGTTATTCGAAAAAATATATGCTCCCTTTAAGAAAAATTATATTCAATAAAATAAATAAATTTGAATGACGAATTAAATTCATTATAATTGCTTTTAAAGCCTAAATTTGATACTATCTAATTCTTATTATGTAAAATTTTTTGAAATTCCTTCAAAACGACTGAGCGCCCTGGAATACCCTTGAAATCCTTTGAAGATTGTCGAAATCCCTTCAAATTTTTTGAGGAGCCTCAAAATCCTTTAAATTCCATCAATATCGTACATAATCTCTTGAAATCCCCTTAAAATGATTAAGCCTACTAATAGATCCGTTGAAATACTTTACAAACTTGCAAAAGTGTGGAAATCCCTTAAAATTCTTTAAGATACATTTAAATCTTTGAAATTCCTTTCAAAATTTATTGAAAATCTTCAAGATCCGAGGAAATTTTTCCGAATCTCTTGGAATC
Organism: Melikaiella ostensackeni; assembly: GCA_032362435.1. Lineage (NCBI taxonomy): Eukaryota > Metazoa > Arthropoda > Insecta > Hymenoptera > Cynipidae > Melikaiella > Melikaiella ostensackeni. Next base: position 2,446,265 of record JAUMHM010000048.1, read on the forward strand.
CTTCAAAATATTTCACAATCCAATCATATTTTTCAAAAGGCATTCAAATTCTTCGAAATCCCTTAAAATCCTTTATGATATTCGAACTTTCTTTGAAATTCCAATAAATCTTTTCAAATCCTCACAATCACTTCAAATCATTAAGATTTCATATAATCCTTGGAATTCCATGGAAATCCCTCAAAATCCCTAAAAATCGGTTCACATCCTTCAAATTCCGTTAAGTATTCCGAAGTATTACGAGATCCTTGGAAATCTTTGAAATCCCATAAAATTCATTGAAATATTCGAAAACTCGTGGGAATCATTCCGAATATCTTGAAATCCTATAAAACATTTCACAGTCCAATACAATCTTTAACACACATTAAACATCATCGAAATCCCTTAAAATCCTTTATGATATACAAAAATTCTTTGAAATTTCGTTAAATCTCTTGAAATCCTTACAATCACTTCAGATCTTCGAGATTCCATATAATCCTTGAAATTCCGTGAGAATCCCTTAGAAACCCCAAAAATCAGATCACATTCTCTGAATACCGTGAAATATTCCGAAGTATTACGAGATTCTTGGAAATCTTTCAAATCCCTCAAAATTCATCAAAGTCTTTAAAATCCGTTGGAATTATTTCGAATCTCTTAAAATCCCTTAAAATATTTTATAATCCAATAAAACCTTCAAAAAGACAATAAAATTCCCGAAATTCCTCGAAATCCTTTATGATTTTCGAAATTTTTTTAAGATTGCATTAAATCTTTAAAATCCTTAAAGTCACTCCAAATCTTTAAGATTCCATATAATCCTTGAAGTTTCGTGCAAATCCTTCAAAATCCCTGAAAATCGGCTCACATCCTTCAGATTCAGTGAAATATTTCGAAGTATTACGAGATCCCTCGAAACATTCGAAACCCTCTTAAAATTCACTGTAATATTCAAAATTCGTGGAAATTAATATTTCACAATCCAATGAAATCTTCGAGAAGGCATTAAAATTCCTTAAAATCTCAAAATCCTTCATGATATTGAAAGTTTATTTGAAATTCCTTTGAATCCTTTAAAATCCTTACTCACTCCTTAATCTTAAAGATTCCATATAATTCTTCATATCCCGTGAAAAGCCTATAAAATTCCCAAAAATCGGCTCACATCCTTCAGATTCAGTGAAATATTTCGAAGTATTACGAGATCCTTAGAAACCTTTGAAATCCCTCAAATTCATTGAAGTCCTTAAAATCCGTGGGAATTATTTCGAATCTCTTGAAATCCCTTAAAATATCTCACAATCTAATGAAACCTTTAAAAAGGCAACAGAATTCCTCGATATTCCTCAAAATCCTTTATGATTTTCGAAATTTTTTTAAGATTCCGTTAAATCTTTAAAATCCTTAAAGTCAGTCCAAATCCTTAAGATTCCATATAATCCTTGGAATTCCGTGCAAATCCCTTAAAATCCCTGAAGGTCGGTTCACATCCTTCAAATTCAGTGAGATATTTCGAAGTATTACGAGATCCTTGGAAACCTTTGAAATCCCTTAAAATTCATTGAATTCTTTAAAATCCGTGGGGATAATTTCGAATATCTTGAAATCCCTGAAAATATTTTACGATTCAATTACATCTTTTAAAAAGCATTAAAATTCCTTGAAATCTTTTAAAATCCTTTATGATATTTGAAGTTTCTTTGAAATTCCGTTAAATCTTTCAAAATCCTTACAATCACTTCAAATTTTCAAGATTCCATATAATCCTTTAAATTCCGTGAGAATCCCTTAAAATCGGTTCATATCCTTTAAATTCAGTGAATTATTCGAAAATATTACGAGATCCCTCGGAATATTCGAAACCCTTTTGGAATTAATTGAAATCTTTAAAATCCTCGGAAATCTTCTCGAATCTTTTGAAATCCCTTATAATATTATAAAATTCATTAGAATCTTTTAAACGCTATTAAAATTCCTCTAATTTCCTTAAAATTCTTTTTTAGTATTCGGAAATCCTTTGAAATTCCGTTAAATCTTTAAGAACTTACAAAATCCTCTAAAATCTGTGGATATACTTTGAAATCTTTTGAATCCACTCAAAATAGTTTGAAATCCCGTGAAATCATCGCAACTGCTTTGAATCCCTTATAATCTATTGAAATCTCGTAAAATCCTTTGGAAACTTATGAAATTCCTTCAAATTCCTTCAAATCTTCGAAATCCAATTAAAGTCCCCTGAAGTCCTTAAAATACTTGCAAATACTTCGATATTCCTTGAAATCTTCTTGAATCCTTTGGATCCCGTGACTTTTCTGTAAATATTTCAAAATTTCTTAAAATCCCACGAAATCCCATGGAATCACTTGAAATCCTTTGTAATCTGCGAAAATCATTCTTAGTTCCTTAAAATAAGCGAAAATCTGTCAAAATCCTTCTGTATCACTTGAAATCCCGTAAAATCTCTTGAAAAAATTGAGATACTCTCTGAAATTTCACTAGGTAATTTCTTCCAAATCCTAAAGTCTTTTAAAATCACTCAAAATCTGTGAACCCTCTCGTAATCATTTGGAATTGCTTGAAATACCTCAAAACTTCCGTAATTCATTAGAATCTTTCAAAATCCCTTGAAATCTCATGAAATCCCTACAGAGCTTTGGAAACCTTGTTATATTCCGTAGAAAAATTTTGATTCTCTGGAATACTTCGTAGTCGTTGCGACATGATTTCAAAATAATTTGATGTTGAGAGATAATATTCCTGGATGTTACTAGACTCGAATTTAACTATTTACGAGGGTCGCTTGATGAGTAAAGTAAATTTTCCGCTAGATGGCACCAAAATGAACTCTGCAGCATATGGCCAAGTAATAGCACTCTTCAAAGGAACCTCCACCATGCTTTAATCAAAACCGAGACGTAGTTTGGGCTTGGCACACGTTTGAAGTGAGCATGTCAGTAGTTTTCGGAAAAATGGAGAAAGAAGAGTTCCGTGCAATGATAAAACATTTTTATTCGAAAAAAATGGACGGCCGCGTGGATCAAAGCCGAGTTAGGCGAAGTTCACGGAGCGTCTGCTCCTTCGTCGAAAACCGTTTATTTTTGGATCAACGAACTTAAACGTAGCCGAATCGCAACTAAAGATGAAGCGTGCTCCGCACCTGAGACAAAGCAGCAGGCAAAGCAGTGGGTACTGCCTGGTAAAAGTGCGCCAAAGAAGGCGAAGACTGTTTTGTCGAGAAATCTTACTTTTCTGAAGGGATGAAAAAATAGGAATCTCGTTGAACTAAGTATGTAGCCCTCGAAGAAGACTGTTAAGAAATAAAGGCAAACATTTCACAAAAAAATTTTACTTTCTTTTTTACCAAACTTATCAAACACTCCTCTTATAAGCGTTAATATTTGATTTCGTTTGTAAAAATAATTTTTAAATAGTCTTATGGACTTAGAAAATGGCGGGTCGCTGCATCACAAAATTCTGTTACCTTAGATGAAAGCATAAAATAATTTGCATCAAACTAAAATCATATTATCATTCACGAATTTAAGTTTCGTACGGTACAAATATATTTTCATTTAAGTACTAATTTCAGTACTGAGAGTAACTTCAAAATAGTGCTTCAAAATGTCAAATTGTGAAGTTTCCAACTTGATATTTATCCGTCATTATTAAGTAAAAAGAAAAATTGCTATGCATAGAAATGCCAACTAAGTAAATATGTTTTAAAAAATTGCTTATAACGATCAAAAATGTTGTTGCATGGCAGCCTATTGTGTACCATTCTTGTTCTTCTCATGAAAAAAAAAGATTTCACAGAAAAAAATTCGATGAATAGAAACGCCAAATAAGTGAATTTTTTCATAAAACTTGTTTATAGAAATAACAAGTGTTGTTGAATGGCAGTCTTTTGTCTGCGAATTTCATTCTTCAGGCAAAAAGAAATGATTTCGCAAAGAAAAATTCGCATTGCATAGAAATTCCAAATAAGTGAATTTGCTTATCAAAATGTTTAAACTATAAACTATCATTTTTATTTGGTGTTTTTTGCAAATGAACGTTATGTTTACACATTTTAATAACAAACTCTATGTCAGTGATGCATTCAAATTCTGAATATACAGCAGATAACAGTTATATGCATGAATTTGTTTATAACAATTAAAAAAATCCAGGAATTTTACCTGCAAGTTAAATTTTTATTCAATAAACGTAAGTTTACTATTTATATACCTCTTTGCAGAAATATGATTAAATGGGGCTAAGTCAGTTTCGGAAATATAACCAATTTCAATTTTTGAGTTAAATAACAAAGAATTTGAAAATTTGTTTGGAAAACGTGCACTTCTCCTGATTTTTTCCCCTAAAAAGTGTTTTTTCCCCACTATGCGACGTCTAGATGATCTATTCTGGAATGACCCTGGAGGTTCCCTTAATATAAAAAATTAAATTAAAATTCTCGAACCTAATACTTCTAATTGATGATGTCCTGTCTTTTATATGGAATAATCTTTTCATATCAAATTCTTTTCAATAATAATAATATTCTCCTTTCTATCCTAAGACTGGACTTTTTCACTAGAACTAGTGCTTTGTAACCTCAATCAATTATGTACATATTTTCATTCAAAACTAATGGGATTTGCGTGTGAGTGGGTGCAGTCAGTCGTTTAGCAGTAGAGAAAAACCACAATGAATATTTTTGGAAAATTCCAAAAAATAACGAAGATATGGGACTTTGAAATTTTTATACCTGTTTTGGAAGTATATCTTTGGTTTCAATTAACCGATTTAGCTTTCTATGGTCATACATTCTTTATAATGAGGCGTGCTTTCATATAAAAAAAACTCCCAAGAAAAATTTGACTTTTTTTGCAAACTCAAAATAAATCGCTTTTTTGAAAATACTACAATTTTTATTTTTAAAATTCTTTTCCAAATAAAGATCTACGTGTACTCTACAAGTTCTGTGAATTTCATCGTGGGCAAGCCAGTAGTTTAGAAGAAAAAAACTCAAACGCAACGTCCTGCATGACGGAGCTTCGCGGTATAGCATGAAGGCGACCTGCTGCGGCGCGGCGGTGCCGGTTCTGTTCGCGTTTCGCATTGTTGTCACATTGGCACGATTCGCACTTGTTTTTCGCTTGTGTTTACACTCGCAAAAAATACGCGCGAACCTGAATTGTTGTTTTTTTGTAGATATGGAATACCGTCGACTATGTTCGTACCAGCGTTCTAAGATTTTGTTTTTTAATTATCGATAAATATTTTTTTCCTTGCTTCCTGTATTTTTTACTTAAATTCAGTTACAGTTTGTTTGAGAATGCCATTTAATGGATAATGTCACAATCCTTTTGTGAATATGATTATAATTTTATGAGAAAAATCTGAGAAATGTTCCACAAAGTATTTGTGACAAATTTCCACTTCTCACCAAAAACGACTTCATTTGCGGTGAATGCCGTAAAAAGTTACCACAAGAGCAAACCCCTTGTGTTTCTATTCTTTTTTTTCTTTTCTTCTATCACTAAATACTTTGTTGCGAATTTTTGGAGGTGAATAGATAGATTTTCTTGAGTTGGAAGCAAAACATAAAAAGAAGGACCCGTTCAAAAACGTCTTTGAAACTATACGTTCCAAGCTTTTTGATTTTCCAAACGTAGAAAGTGAAGACGATGTAATTGTACATCATTGAAAAGATAACTTTGAGGAAGCTAAGTCGAACAAAAATGACAAAATTGAAATTTTGACCATTTTACCGAAAACATGGTTAATTAGAAAGAGAAAATCTGTATTTAGTTCTTCCGATCATATGGCTCGTGAAGCCAAGCAATTAATGAAATTGAAGGAGTTTTCGTCTTCTCCTGATCAAAAAGCAGGAAAAAATTTACCGAATGAAGCAATAATGATCTTTGAAGATTTTTATAGAGACGATCACAACAGTCGTTTAATGCCAGGTAAAAATGATTGTGTATCAGTTAAAGTTGATGGAGGAAAAATCAAAGTTCAAGATCGTTTAGTCTTATGACATTCGAAAAAACTTTATGTGGCTTTTAAAAAAACTCAATGAAAAAGTTGGATTCCCAAAGTTTGTAGAGTTAAGATCAAAAGAGTGTGCCTTAGCTAGAACAAGGGGCACCCATAATGTTTGCGTTTGCGTTTTCCACCAAAATACGAAACTCATGTTTTTTGGTGGGAAAATTGCAGAATTATTCAAATCTAATTCTTTGCCATTTGCAACTCTCAAGCATTGGTCAGCTCAATCGATTTGCAATCCTGCTGAAATCAAGTGCTATTTCGATGAATGTAAAAGCTGCCCGGGTAATGACAATCTGAAGGTTCTATTAGAGAAAGTAAACGCAGCAAATTCATTGAACAAATTACATTCAAACAGTGGTTTACCATAGATCGATCTAATTCGGAAACTGTGATTAAACAAGTAGATAATTTCGTGGATTTCTAAAGTGACCATATGAAGAAACTTCTTCGGCACGATTTTATCGCCAAACAAGAAAGTTTGCATCTGAAATACACCAAAGCTAATTCAAAAGTTGGTAAGCTTCTCATTCTTCTAGAATTCGCAGAAAATCACTGTATTTATCATCAAAATTCTTCACAAGGGCATCACTGGTCGAACACACAAGTAACAGCACAATATAAGAATCACAAGAGTTTTGTTAATTTAACACACCACGAGGAAGATTTTCATTGTACAGGCAAATGGAACTTCCATGCAACTCCCTATAGTGAAGGACCTTGCGATGGATTAGGAGGTATTATAAAAAGAGCAGTTGCCAAAGAAAACCTGCAAAATCCGTACGATAATCAAATCACTAATTTTCGAGGAGTGTTTCAATGAGCTTAGTTGAACTCAAAGGATATTCATGTGGAGTTCTGCAGTAGTGAAGAATATGAAGCGGTAGAGAATTTTCTAAGTGAAAGATTCAAGAATTCCATTACGATAAATGGAACGCAGCAAATCGACGCTGTCATTCCAATTTCCAAGACAGAAGTAGATTTGAGACCTCAAAAAGCTGAATCACATTTGTTAACGATTTAGAGCATTTAACTATTTCCAAGGACCATATCATTATATCCTTGGATGTGACAGGGATATTACCACATATGCCTATTGAGTTAGACTCTATAAGTACATTCATGAACAATGAGATAATATCGCACCATACACTTTGATCTTTAGAGATGAATTCAATTATGATGTAAAATTTTGTCTTAGATCTACTTATTTCATAATTTAACAATACAACTTATGAACAAGTTAATGGTGTAGCAATGGGTTCTCCCTTCTCAACAGTAGTATCTAACTTTGTGATAGAACAACTTGGAATAGCATATGTAATGAATCTTCCTTTAAAGTCATTGTTTATAGATGTTATGTGGACGACGTGTTTTTAATCATTCCTAAACATTTTGTGGACTTAACATTACAAACGTTTAATTCTTTTCACCCTAAGCTCAATTTACCATAGAATTAGAGAAAAATAAATTTTTCGATTATCTAGATGTGTCTGTTATCAGATCTTCAAATGTCAATTTCCTCACTAACTGGAATCAAAAACATACTTGGTCTGGTAGATATTTAAATCATAATTCTGAATATCCTTGGTCCCCCAAAAAAGGTGCGATATTTGGTTTGATTGATCGTGCTATAAAACTATCCTCTTCAGAATTCAGGGAAAATAATTAACAATTTTTAACTAACATCTTATTCAACAATGGTGACCCAGTACCCTTGGTCAGGCAGTTGATAAAAACGAGAGTACGAGAGATTTATTACTAAGATAAAAAAAGCTAGAGCAGTTTATAAAGTAGAATTTTTGAACTAGGAAGCCTGTTACATTGGACAAATAGGTAGACAATTAGGAGAGCGAATTGAAGGACATGATAGAAATGCAAGGAATTATGATAACTTCGAAGCGTTAGTTAAAAATTGTTTAGAAATCACACAGAATTTCGACTTAGACAATCCAATCGTTTCGAAACAAGAATCCACCAGATCAATATTATTTTTAGTGAAAACTTATTTCCAGATGCAATCAATCTCATCCAATCATAACAAAGCCACGCAGAAAAAAAGGTCCAGAACATAAAACGAAACAGATGTATTCCCATGTATTTTGAGTTGCTAAATTCGAGTTTGATGTAAAATAACACCTTTCACGATTAGTTTTCGACATTACCTCAAAGAGCCTCATTTTTGAGTATGTGATAGGAAAACATGGTTTTTTTATGGATTTCAAATTGCTGAATTCAAAAATTAAGTCATATGAGTGATATTACCAAGGATTTCGTAAAATAATCTCCAAAAAACATTGTTCAAACAGCAATTTGTTGGTCAGCGTTGTATTTTTATGGATTTTGAGTCGCGGAACCTGATTTTCAAGTCAGATCAACATCATAACGAACAAATCTCAGGCATTATTGAAAAAACATACCTTATTATAACAATCTCCTCTTTGAAGAGTCTTCCTCATAATATTCTTTGTAAAAAAACTTACTTCATTTCTTGTTAACCATGAGTTCTCAGCCTCTTGTGTTATGATTAATTGAAAAATCGTTGGAATCAGGTGCCCATTTATTTGCATTTATTGCATTTACCAAAAAATTCATTGTCAATACCTGCTGCTGCACTGGGTACTGGGAATGATGACAATAGCCCTGAAAAGGGATGTGGAAAATGATTCGCCTTCCAGCCCTGTCAGTAACGAAGCCAGCAAAGGCGCGCTGTCCTGCTGGGAGACATAAGTGCGTGAAACTGAAGCCGTAGTGTGTCCAGCGATGAGTTGACATTGTCCTTATCAAAACCGAAGAGCCCTCATACTTATCCCTAGGGAAAGTATGAGGGTTATCACCCCCAGGATGGTGGACTCGCCTGTGATCGGGCAAGGATCCTTAACGTGCGGGAAATAAATAAACATGTCTCCTAAAAATAAAAAAACTTTTAAAAAACCCACAGTTCTTTAAACAATCAGGATCAACTTTGTTACACTTGTACGAAATCCCAAAATATCGGAAGAACATTACTGAAAAAATTTGAAACATGTATGCAAAATAGTTCAAGATGAAGTTTCCAAAACGAGATAAAAGCTGGACTTCTCATATTATATGCTCTGTTTGTCACGCAATGTTGTACGAATGTGAAAACAATGGAAACTTGAAGCTTATTGTACCAGCAATCTGGAAAAAACCGCAAAATGAAGGGGATTGTTACTTCTGCATGAACGACGCGAAGATATGGGGAATCTTCAACCAAAAATCAATTACTTATAATAAAGTCTCCAGGGTAATAGAACCACAAATGCGAAAAAGTTCAGACATTTCAGTAGACGTTAATAACTTTCATTTCAACGCTAAAAAAACGAAAGCAGTGCAAGAACATGAGAAATGCACAAGCAGTAGTGAAGCTTCCGATACTGAATGTGAAACAACCGATAACGAATACACTACATATGACACAAAAACGGGACTTTCAAAGGCGTAGAACCAAAAAGAATTGAATGGCTTAATTCAAGAGTTGAGATTACCCATAGATGGCACTGAAAACCTTGCTTTAACTCTGTGAGAAAAAGGAAATTTAGCAGAAAGAACGAAGTCAAGTGTTTATCGTAACAGAAAACAACATTTTCGAAAATACTTCCATCTTGATCGAGAACTATCCTTAGTCTATTGCACGAATGTTAATGGACTTATGGATGAATTGAAACAAGCAGTCTACAAACAGGATGAGTGGAGGTTATTCATAGACTCATTTAAACGAAGCCTGGAGGCTGCCTTATTGCACAACACAAACGCATATGCAAGGATACCAATAACTTATTCAACAAAACTCAAAGAAGTTTACAGTAATATGAAAATCATCTTGGGAAGAAGCAAGTAAGAACAACGCAAATTAAAAATTTGTGGACATTTCGAAGTTCTTTCAATGCTTCTGATCTTTGTTTCTTGTGATTATGGGACAGACAAGATCGTGGTAATCATCAAAAAAAAAGTTTGGCCAAAAAGAATGTCGCTGGGAAGGGGATTCAGAAACCTCATTAATGACCCATTAGTGGAGCCATTAAAAGTCCTCCTTCCACCTCTTTATATTAAGTTGGGTCTCATGAAACAATTCATGAAAGCACTAGATAAAGAGGTGCAATGTTTTAAGTGTATAATGTCTCAGCTTCTCTAATAGTCCGATGCTAAATTGAAACAAGGGATACTTGATGGACCTCAAGTTCGACAGCTATTGCAAAAGGATGTTTTTGTGACTAAAATGGCTTCGACTGAGAAAAGAGTATGGCTCGATTTCAAAAATGTTGTTGAAAAATTCCCGTAAAACGTTAAAAGTCCAGAGTGGGAAAAAAGATTTCGTGAATGGTCGATAGTTTCAAAAAATTGAAGTGTTCAATGATTTTAAAGCTACATTTCATGGATTCTCTTGTGGAATACTTTCCTGAAAATCATGGGGACTACAGTGAAGAACAGGGTGTAAGGTTCCATCAAGATATTAAAGTGATGGAAGAACGATATAAAGAGAGATGGGATAAAAATATGATGGCGAGCTACTGTTAGACGTTCAAAAGAGATTTACCTCAGAAGAAAAAATTCAAAAAGGAAAACGCCGCTAAGATGGTTTTTCGAATGCAAAAGAGTGCGTTATTATAAAAAATAGTTGTCTTTTCATACAGCCATGGAAGACTAACACTAATCTGACGTACGTATCGAATTTAATGCCTGGAAGAACATTAATTCAATTTAGTCCTGAAGAATGTCGCTAAGACAATTTCGTTTTGACGTTATGTTTCAAATCTTTCAGTATTATCACTGATCTAACTCTATTTTTTCATCCAGAGGCTTGAAATCCATAATAAGACCATGGTTTTCCATCACATACTCAAAAATGAGGTGTTTTGAAGTTATGTCGAAAACTAATCGTGAAGGGTGCTATTTTGACCTTAGATTCGGATTCAGCGACTCAAAGAACATAAGAATACATATGTATCGTTAAGACTTCTTGACCTTTTTTTTGTGTGGCTGTGTAATTAATCATTTTCAATACGGTCATTCCTTTCAATTGAACTTCAAATATTTTTGAATATTCTATTGAACATACCCTAATGTACTTAAATACGGTTCGTCCTATTACCTCAAGAAATTCATTTAAACAATAATTTATCAATAAAAAAGTGTAATTAAAGAACTTTCAAGATTATTAACTCTTTCCTACTCTCTACGTTTCTCTCTATTTTTGACCATCCATTTCCTCCCTTTATATCTCCCCTCTTTCGCAGCTATTTGAGTTAGCTACCCTCGTCGATAAATTATTGTTTACTCTCTTTCGTGTTCGCCCCTGTAGAGCTACTGCTGCGCTGTCTGTTGCGTGTATCGATAAATAATGTTTCACTAATTCATCCAACTTGTATACTGCCGGAAAGAGCAGATCCGTTCCGCAGAGAGTGCAATTTTTGTGAAACATGCTTTTGGCCTGAATATCAATTAGCGACACAGAAATCGATACGAAATATTAGTTTTCTTACATTCTACCATACTTAAAAGGTTAGGTGATTATCGTTATATAATTGCCAGGAGTATGACATGACTACACCCAAGTCTCGATTCAACCGGCCTCCATTTACGACCTTCATGGAATTCCGCTGGCACGCATTCGTCGATGAGGGGGTCAAAGGATCAGGGAAAGAGGCACGGCGAGCTCAGCGCAAGTACGCAGTACCGTAGCTACGAAGCGGGCAGTACCCTAGCCGCATAATTCCATCAGTTCGCTTCAGTTTGCTTTCAATGTTTCGGTTATGCATTACAAGAATGTCAAAGGAAAGCAAGAGGAAACTTTGACGTTCAAAAAGCAATGTGAGCTTATAGAGAAACTGAAATCGGCTGCCTCAGAACAGTCTATTTGACAGGAATATAGAATTTGGAAGACAATTTACAAGGATGTGATAGCCTGCAAATCTGAATTAAGGAATAAAGTTAAGAGTTATGAATATTTGAAGAAGAAATCGTCAAAAACAAGTGATAATATGGTTTTTAATGCTGCTGTGTTAGAATGGTTGAAGCAAGTGAGAGACAGAGGTGATCCAATATGCGGCCGATCATTAGAGAGAAAGCTCTCTTTTTGAACAAGAAGCTGAACTGTCCCCAAACGTTCAAAGGAAGCAAGTAGACAAAGAAATATTTTCTTACAGCGGAATTTGTTCCACATTTCAGCTCAATATTAAGTTCACCTTTGTCTCAGATAGACTGAATTCATGTTATTAATCAACCAGAAATTGCTTTCTACATTCTCATCATTTATGATGAAATGTCTTAGATTCATATGAATTCAGACCTATCCAGTTTTCGTCATTCCTCGACGTTTTGAGACCCCCTGAGTCCGAAAAAATGGTTCTTACGAAAATGTCTGTCTGTCTTTTGTCTGACGACGCGATAACTTTCGAAGGAAATTTCTAATTCAAATTCCCTTCTGTACACTAATTTGTGGTCCAAAAAGACAGGCTATGTTCGTGAGCCAGCCTTCTACTGCCAATCTTCATGGTTTTAGCCATGAAAAATCAAACTGTGAAAAGTAATAATTTAAGTTTCCCACGAAACCGCGCTAGATACGACAAATAGACAAGAAACCAAAATGATTTGCCTCTAAAAGTTCTACGAAATTGCTGTTGACCATTTTCCAACAGCAATGATAGTTTTTGTTTCAAATGTGGAAAATCCCATAAGAAAATAGAAAGTTCAAATTTATAGCAAAACAACGCAAAAAACGATGAAAGCTTCAACCGCAAAATTATTTACCTCAAAGAGGCCTGCTAAATTGCCTGTAAACATTGTTTGTATGATTTTATCAGATTGAAAAGATTTCATAGTGTTTTATAATGATTCCGAAGGACTTTAGATAGTTTCGAAGGTTTCAAAAGATTTTTATGAAACTTCGAGGGATTTTTTATGGATTTCAATGAATGTAAAAAATCGCAAACATTTTATAATTTTTCCATAAATTTCAGAAAACTTGTCAAAAATTAAGAGATTTTATAGGATTTTAATGATCTAAAGACATTTTGAAATATTTCAGGAGAATTCATAGGATTCCAGAAAATTTCATGCGGTTTTCAAAGATTTCCTTGAATTTCGACAGATTTGAAAGGATTTATTAGGATTTATAAGATTTTAGGATATTTCAAAAGATTTTTAAGAAACTTTAACGGATTCCAAGCTATTTTACCAATTTTTTGACGATTTCAATAATTTTAAGAGATCTTAAAGGCTCTCAATAAGGTATTTTAACGAATTTCCTAGGATGGCAAAGGATTTCATAGAAGTTTAAATATTTCAAAGGATTTCAAGGAATATCATCAGATTTTCATGTAATCTCACGACATTTTATGGGATTTTATAATACTTCACTGAATTTCAAAGAATTCATTTACAAGAATTGAGAGATTTCAAAGGATTTCATAGATTGGTGGAGATTTTTAAATATTTCAGGGAATTTTACAGGATCTCAAAAATTCCACACTATATCAATGAATTTCCTTGAATTCCGGCAGATTTGGAAGAATTTTGTAGGACTCATAAGATTTTAGGATATTTAAAGAGATTTTGAGGAATTTCAGAGGAAATCAAAATATTTGAAAGAAATTTCAAAGGATTTCACAGGACTTCGAACAATTTCTGAAGATTCCAGTAATTTTTAGGTACTTTAAAGGCTCTCAATACGTTGCTTCAATGCTTCTTGCACGATCTCAAAGGATTTCATAGGATTTCAAATATTTCGAGCAAGCGCAGTTTCTAAGATGTTTAGGCGTTATGAACATCTGCTTTTATAATTATGTATTAGATAGTTGCTCATCATATAAGTCAAGAGTAAAAAAAGGTCTAATCTGCGATAACAATATTCGGTTCTTTTTTGATTTTATACTTACTGAGACTATATATACCTAAAATCGTAAAATCGAGCTTAAAACTTTACAATCAGAAATCAATAAAATCCCTTGAAGAATCCGTGAAATTCCGTGAAATGTTAGGCTATTTCCTCAAATTCTGGAGAATTTTTTTAAATTTAGCGAAATTGGTCCAAATCGAATAAGATCATTAAAATTCTTGAGAATTTCTTGGAATCTTTTGAATAACCCTAAAATCTTTCAAATCTTTGGAAATACCTTGAATTATTTGAAAATCTTTAAAATCCCTTAACTCTTGTGAACAAATTCTTCGAAATTCATGAAAATATTATAAAATTCCTTGCAATTCCGTAAAATTAAATAAAATCTGATGAAATTCCTTGAAATACCTCCAAATATTATATGTTCTCCGAAGTTCTTTGAGATCCTGGGAAATTCATTGAAATGCGTTATTGGATTCCTTTAAAATTCCGTAAAATGATTGTAATCCTTAGAAATCATATAATCCTTTGAGATCCGTTGGAATTCCCTAAAAGTTCTTAGACATATTTGAAACTCCTCTAAAAACCCATGGAATCTTTTAACATATTCTAAAATTTCAAATATTCTATAAAATCCTTCCAAATTTTCTGAAACTCAAGAAAATCCTTCAAAACTGCATGGACTTTTTGAAATCTTTGGAAATAACTTAAAGTATTAAGAAATCTCTTTAAATGTATAAAATCCGTTGAAATCCCTTAAAAATCCCTTGAAATCGTTAAAATCCTTAGAAATTCTATGGAATCTTTTGAAATACATTAAAATATTCTAAGTCCTTTGAAATCTTTTCAATTTGCTTGACGTTTTTTAAAGTTTTTGGGAATCTGTTGGAATATTTTAAAGTACCCTAAGATCTTTAAAATCCTTTTAATTCCCTTAAAATGCTTTGAAATTCTACAAATACTTAGGAAATTCTCTGGAATCTTTTAAAATATCCAGAATATTTTTTAATTCTTTTAAATCCATTAACATATTATAAGATCTCTTGCAACCCCATGGAATCACATGAGATATAAGTTTTCTTAAAATCCCTTCAAATATTCAAAATCCTATGAAAGCCTTTGGGATTCTGCAAAATGCATTAAAGTACATATTGAGAGAAATCCGTTGAAATTTCTCAAAAATATTTTGAAATATTTGGCACTCCTCTGAAATTCCTAGTAAGCTTTTTGAATATCCTAAAATCTTATAAACCGTCTAAGATTCTTTCAAATCTTCTGAGATTCAAGGAAATTTTTTCAAGCTGCATGTAATTTTTGAGATCCTGTGAAATGACCTGAAATATTTGAAAATCTCTTTAAATCTATGAATTCCTTGAAAATCTCTCAAGTCTTGTGGATAAATTCTTTGAAATCCAATGAAATTTTACAAAATCCCTCGAAATGTCGTGAAATTACATGAAATCTGATGATATTTCTTAAAATCCTTCGAAATATTTAAACTTCTATGAAATGCTTTAAGATTCTAGGGAATTCGTTAGAATACCTTTCTGAGAGTCTCCCAAATCTCTTGAAATCATTTAAATCGTGAAAAAAATGATAAGATCGCTTGAACTCCATTGAAGCTCCTTAACAATTTGTTAGAAGATCCTGAAATCTTATGAGACATATGGAGTACTTTCAAATCTGCCGAAGTTCAAAGAAATTCTTTAAAACCGCACGGAATTTTTGAAATCCTGTGAAATTCCCTGAAATATTTGAAATCTCTTTTAATCTATGAAATCCTTTGAAATCTATCAATTCTTGTGAATACATTTTTTGGAATCCAATGAACTATTATGAAATCCCCCAAAGTGACGTAAAATTACATGAAATTGGATGATATTCCTTAAAATCCTTTAAATATTTAAAATCCTATGAAGTCTTTCGAGATTCTAAAGAAATCGTTAGAATACCTTACTGAGAGCCCTCAAGATCTCTTAAAATTATTGAAATTCTTAAGAAATTGATAATATCGATTGAAACCCATTAAAGTTCCTTGAAAATCTGTTAAAATGTCTTCGAATCATATGAATCCTTTTAAGTCCTTCAAAATCTGTCGAAATTCAAGGAGATTCTTGAGTACCGCTCGGAATTTCTCAAATCCTGTGAAATCTCCTGAAATAATCTAAATCTCTCCAAATCTTTGAAATCCTACGAAATCCCTTACTTCATGTAAATAAATTCTTTGAAATCCAGCGAACTATTATAAAATCCTTTCATATGTCTCGAATTTACATGAATTCTCATGATATTTCTTAAAATCCTTCGAAATATTCAAACTCCCATGAAATCCTTTGAGATCCTAGAGATTTCATTAAAATACCTTATTGAAAGCTTTTAAGATCTCTTAAAATTATTGAAATCGTCAGAAAAATTGATGAAATCGCTTAAAATGCATTAAAGCTCCTTAAAAATCTGTTCAAATATCCTAAAATCTTATAAATTATATTATATCCTCCTAAATCCGCCAAAATTCAAGGTCATTCTTTACAACCGCTTGGAATTTTTGAATTCCTATGAAATCTCCTAAGATATTCGAGAATCTATGAAATCCTATAAAATCTCTAAATTCTTGTTAATACATTCTCTAAAATTTAATGAACTATGATAAAATCCCTTACAATGTCGTGAAATTACATGAAATCTGATGGTATTCAGTAAACAATTTTTGGAAATATTTAAACTCCTATGAAGTCCTTTGAGATTCTGGATAATTCATTGTAATACCATATTGAGAGCCTTAAAGATCTCTTTAAATTATTGAAATCGTCAAAGAAATTAATAAAATCGCTTGAAATACATTGAAGTTCCTTAAAAATCTGTTAAAATATCCTAAAATCTTAATTCATTTCATTATTCAATTATTATTATTTCATTATCAATTGTTCATTATTTAATTCATTAAATGATCCTCAAAAATCTGTTAAAATATCCTTAAATCTTATAAATCCTATTAAGTCCTTCCAAATGTAACAAAATTCAAGGAAATTCTTTGAAACCACATGGAGAATTAGAAATGCTGTGAAATCTCCTGAAATGTTCGAAAATCTCTGTGAAACATTTTAAATCTTGTGAAATGCTTCAAAATCCTTATAAAGTTCAGCAAGTTATTTGCAATCCCTCAACTGAATTCTAAATATGAAATCCTTCTCAATACTTTCAAATTCCTGAAAATCTTGGAAATCGTCTGAAGTCCTTCGAAATAGTCTTTTGTCAAAACTTAAACAGAACATTTTGGCGAAAGGCGATCAGCGCCAAAGTTTCGCTTTTTTTCCGCTAAGCCATGTTGGGAACGGACTGCCTACGAGTATAGGCTAGAATAACTGGCATGATTTACCCCTGATAATTGCATATAAGGGTATTAAATTATTTGTACATGTAGGTATGTGTGATTGACAAAAAGTTGACCATTTTAAATCTAATCTATTTTTCAAATTTGCTTTGAATAATACATTATCTCTAAAAAAATTTCAATAAAGTATACTCACATCAAATAACATCTTAGTAAAGTTTCAAAATTTCAGACGACTTCGTTCAGAAATTATGAATGAAAAGCTATAAAAAGCTATAAAAAAAAGCTACAGAAGAGACTTCAATTCGAGGAAATACTTAAATTTTCACTCCCACCACAATAAAAATCATGAAAGAGGTGAAATTTACGCTCTAATTGATAGGGCTATTTTACTAGCTGAACCAAAATTTCATCCTAAAAATATTAGTATAGTTACAGAGATCTTACCAAAACGAGTACCTTCTTGATATCATTATTGATATCATAATTGAAAGAATAACATACAATGAAAATAAATTTAATAACAATAGGAATGAAGAGAACTCAGTGTTTAAAAAACTATAATACTTCCATAGGTGCAAGAACTGAGTCAAAAAGTCATATGAGCATGTACAAAAAGCAAATATCAACATGATTTTAAAAGTTGGTAACCAGTTCAGATAATCTCCTTACATATCACCAAAAGATATTGTACGGCAATTCGAGAAAACGAATCTTGTATACCCAAATAAATGTAAAAATTGCGGCGCCGTATCAAGGGGGTATCACAGGGGTGAAGCATGTGGGGATCTGAGAGCACCAAACTACGGTAATCGTTGAGGAACTGTAAAAATATTTGCTCGATTGATCACGGCAGTTTTGCATTCCAACATTGGCGGGACATTCAAATTGCTAGATATTTATTATATTTATTTCCTAATCAAAATAATGAAATTATGAGAAGGAATTGTTTAGTAAACTCATAATTCATTGAAAACTCACTTATAGTGAATTTTTCTATTTTGTAATTACACTTCAGAATTACAAATTGCTAGAAGAGAATTTTCAATGAAGTATGTGTTGGTAGAATAATGTCCTCTTAATATTTCATTATTTTGATTGAGAAAAAAGTAACGTGACTGGCAAACGTTTCATATAATGAATATCTTAGGGTCTTATTTGAAGATACTTAAATTAAAACACAAGTATTTCAAAATAATAAAACGTTTTTAAACTCTGAAATAATTTATTATCGAACTCATAACGGGTCGAAGATCAAAGATGATAGGCTGGAAGTCAAAGGTCAGAGGGAATAGGCGAAGTTGTTAAGAATAGGTAAAGGTTAGAGGTAATAAGTCGAAGATTTTGGACCAAGCAAGGCCCAATTATGAATTTTCCCGTTGGGTACTAAATAAATGTCAAATTGTTTATAAGTTCATTCAATTTAAGTTTTGTCGATCTGAAAATGCGTCAATTCAATATGACGTTGTTGTTAACAATCTTAATATCCATTTTGATTAACTTTCTTCTTTGCGCTTTTCAATTAAGTTTTGTCGATCTAAAAATGCGTCAATTCAATATTACGTTGTTGTTAACAATCTTGATATTCATTTTAATTTGAAATCATTTACCCTTACATTCTCAATTCCAAAAGCAATTTCCACAAATTATTCGGGTCTAAGGTTCATGGTCAGCTTGAAAACAGGAATTTTCAGTAGAAAAGGGTCATGCTACGTCAGCCTGCATGAAAGAACATTCAGTGTTAGTGAGACAGGGGTTCGGAAAAGAGGAAAAAGGGGTGTGAGGGGAATAGTTGAACAGCTTTACAAAGGAAAAGGATGCTGGAACTTCTGGAACGTACGTAACAGGTGTTGTTTCGAGATTCCCTTGCAGACACATCTAATCCAAAAAGAATCTACTGGTCGCTGAGACTCTCCATAAAATATGGACCTAACATTCCTCTACCTCAAAATATACCAAACAAGATTATTTTCCCTTACAGAAATATTTAATCATTAACCATAATCTCTTTTGATTTATGAGCTTAAACTATTTTTAATTTGTTCATGCAATTGAAGCTTATACCCAGTTTCGAAGCATTATTCATTAATTGCTATTATTATTTTCATTACACAATTGATGCCAACCGCGTTCACATTACTCCTATCCAATTCTATCCTATCCAATTCTTGATATGTCCAGGTCTCGCTGCCATACAATACAGTGGGTGCAAGCACATAATTATTTATTTCGATCTCAGCTTTTTTCGTTAATTTTGCTTCTAGTAATACCACGTAGACTTTTGACAATCTTTCTATCCTCATTAATTCCTTTTGATGTATCATCATCTACTTGTATTTTTCTGTCAGCAGTAAACAAACTTTCAAGGTGCACGAAATCATCAACTTGTTCTATCATCTCTTCGTTTAGGACAATATTGCATACTGTTTTATCACCCCCTTCTTTCGAACGAAATGATTTTTGTTTTATTCACTTTAATCTTAAGACCCATACTCTTCATGCTCGTATCGAGTCTGATCATCATTCTCTGCAAATCATCCATTGATTCTGCCGTAACAATAGTTAGACCAAATACACTGGAACCTCTATTCAAGTGCCCTCCATTCACGCCTTTCGAGAATTTCAGCCGGCTCGCATTTGTCTATGAGGGGTCCAAAGGGCCGAGAGAGAGGATCGGCGCAGGCCTCGCATTCGTTAAGGAGGAGGTCCAAGGGGCCGATAAAGAGGCGCCTGAGCTCAGCGGAGTTACGCAGTTCCCCCTAACTGTTTACATCGTAAAAATTCCTGGGAGAGTCTCATGGTTATAGCAGGCCATATCCGAGACCCTCTCTAAATCGAGGTTCAAGTGTGTCAAAAATATACCTGCATAATGTTTGTCCCCAGTTACAAATTGAATGCTTTGCATGCTTTTAGCATTTCTGCACTATGTTTCAAAATGCTATGAAAAATCAAGCTAGTTCAGTAGAGCATAGGCTACTGAAATTTCATGGATTTGATATTGTGCTTTCACTTCTGACTCAAAGTAAAATCTTAAAGTCGTATCACCGTTTTTACGATTCAAAATATCCCCTCAAACATATGTGGGTGTAGAAAGTGCGCGCACCTACCCAGGTCAAAAATTCTTCGATTTTTTATTAGATTTAGGCGTCTGAAAACACCATATAAACGAAAAAATGTGCTCCTTAGATTGTGTGCTATTAAAGCATTCGAATATCCTCAAGATTATTTTGTTTTGAATTTCTTCTTTTGAAAAAAATGACTCCTTACTACTATTATGTATTGCTTTTGGAAGCTAACCATTTACCCTATTTTCTTTCAGAACTTCCACAAGTTTAGTTCTGTCCACCTTATAGAAAGCTTTTTCAAGATCAACAAATGCACAGAAAACTGTCTTTTTTACTCTCAGACTTTTTTCTATGATCTGTCTCAAGCTAAATATCTAATTCGCATATGATTTCGCGGGCATAAATTCACACTGAACTTCCCAGATTCTTTTTTTCTTGTTATTCCCATGACCTTACCAAGAAGCATTTTCGTAAAAATTTGCCCATGAGACTTAGTAGGCTAATCGCTACATAATTAGTAAAGTCACCTTTATATCACACTTTCCCTTGTAGAGTGTAACGATAATCACTTTTCTCCAATCATTTGGATCTTCACCGTTCTCAGCACGCATATTAATAAATTCGCTCAGCCACACAAAGAAATATCCGGCACCGCTCATGAGCGATTCAGCGGTAATACCATCCACACCCAGCAGCCCTATCATTTTTTAGTTACTGAATTGCGGATATAATGTCGCGGACATCAATTCTCCTTTCGCCACCTACAACGAAATTGTCTACCGTATCCTCCTATGTCTCAGTTATTATGCTCCATAGCTTGACCTCCATACAAATTTCTTGAAGAATCACTTATGGTGTCTTTCACTTTGTCTGTGTCCTATACTACTTCATCATCAGCATTCTTAATTCCGACTAACTCTGTGCTAGTACTTCATTTCCTTATCTTCTTAACTCATCACAAAATGATTTTCGATTTCCCTTAGAATTTTCTATTTTCATCCCTATACTTATTTTCTAGTCTAGTCCTCTCTTCATCGCTACGACCTTTAATATTCAACTTTCTCGAGTACATTTGCTTTCTCTCGTTGACAGCCACGCGGATCTCATCATTCCACCAAGCATCTCCAGTCTCCATGCATCCCCTATATTGTTAGTGCCTTGTTCCGTCTTCCAGTCTTCTTAATGATGTTCCAAATATTTATTCAAGTTTCCACTATATACTACTTGTACTTCTTGTTTCTGCCAATTCTTCATCTTAACTCGCGTCTTCTTCGAATTATTATTAATTCCTCTTCTCCTCCATCCTTTACCTAGGTTCATTTCTCAAACTATGAAGTAGCGATCCGTTCCACATTCAGAGCCTCTCACCACCCTTGTATCTCTTACTAGCCCTCTCAGTCTCTCATCCGCTACAACAAAATCAATCATACTATGGCTTTCGCCTCTACATCGCTTTTGGGTCTCCGAAATGACCGAGTACCCTGTCAGTACTTTCGCGTTGCATACTAACCCATCCATTCTTATCTCCGAGAAGAATGATTCTTTCCTTAGGATCGCAAGTATCTCTAATATAATTCAACAAGTCCCAGAAGATATCTTCTGCATCACTACTGTTACCATCAAATCTAGGGTGGTATGCTATAGCATAGTATATTTCGTATCAAGTGCGGAAAGGCGTATTATAACGCAAGAGCGAGTCGCGACTCACTGGCGCGTTAGAATACGTTCCACACGTGATACAAACGATATCTTTTGTTCGCTGTATACCGAAAGTAAGTCGAGTCGGTGTCGTTTTGAGTGCGGAAAGTTTATTTTTCGCACACTCATAATTTTACCGCAATAGTGCGGAAAAATAAACTTTCCGCGCGCAAAACGACACCGACAAGGCTTACATTCGGTGTACGGCGGGCAGAAAATAGCTGTGTGATTCCCACTTTCGTTCTAGCCCATAATAGTCCAGGAGATATGATCGGTTTGAGTTGTAAACTAAGAAGGGCACCAGCCTCCTGCAGTTTAGTTTCTAGGGTGGGAAAAAAATATTTATTACTTTATAAATGTGATAAGAATTCTCAACCCCAAGTCCGTGAGTAAAACTTGACAAGCTAAGAAATTTCCACAAATATCCATGTAGAATTAAAAAAAACTCCCTTCAGTTTATGAAGTTTCAATCATTTCCAAACTGGAAAATATAAAAAAATTAACACGTGCAATTCTTATTTTAGTTTTTTAGAAGGGCTCTCTTATTCTTTACTTTCAAAGTACTTTGTTGTTTTTTTATGGTTTCGTAGGCTCGTGCTAAGACCCTTATAGCTTGGGTCAGGTGTCCGTCCGTCTGCCCGTCATACTATTTCCCGCAGAAAGGAAAGGATACGATAGGGTAGCATAAGATAGTATTGTACATGATAAGATAGGATAGGATAGAATAGGATACGATAGGATAGGAAAGGATAGCATAATATAGGATTTTATAGGATGGGATAAGATTTCATAGGATAGGATAGGATAAGACAGGACAGGACAGGATGGGATAGGATGAGATAGGATATGATAGGATAGGACAGGATTGGACATGCTACGTATAGGATAGAATGGGATAGGATAGGATAGGATAGAATAGAATAAGATATGATAGGACAGGACAGGATAGGATAGAATAGGATAGAATAGGATATGATAGGATAGGATAGGATAGGATAGGATGGGATAGGATAGGATAGGATAGGATAGGATAGGATAGGATAGGATAGGATAGGATAGGATAGGA
>JAUMHM010000048.1:2473953-2491513 GCA_032362435.1 Melikaiella ostensackeni
TTCACCCTTCACCCTATTTTCCACGCCCCCTAGCAGTCTCTTGAAATACTCCGTCCACTCGTCCATCCCTATTTCTTCATTTATGCCCTTTCTTCCACCTCTTTCCCTATTTATCACTCCCCATTCCTTCCCTTCTTTTACCGCTTTCTCGACCTCTTTTATGTATCTTTCCTTCTCCTTCTGTCCCTGCAATCGTCGTTCCACCAACCTCTCCTGCCCGTCTGTCCATCTCCTCTTGGTCTAACCTCCACCCTTACCTCATCAATCCCTCTTCTAAGTTTTTTTAGAATCGTGTCTACTCCTGCCTCTTCCATACTCCCTACCTCCTTTTTCCCATCTTTCTCTATATTTTCTTAATTCATCTTTCCTCCAACTGCCCATTTGCAGTTTCCTTTTCTGCATTTCTTTCTTCTTCCACCTACTGCGCTTTGGTCCCCCATATCTTAATGTCGCTATCACCGGAAAGAGCTCGGAGCCAATCTCATTGCCCACTTCCATTTAAGCCATTAACTTTCTTATTCTTTCTTCTGCCAGAATGTAATCTATAACGGTGTCCCCTTTATCCGTAAACGTCATTTGCCCTAATTCATCCTCCTTGGTATTTCCATTACAGACAAACCATCCTGACTCTCCCAACAAGTCTAGAAGCCCCCCCCGATCCGTTTCCCTATGTTTCAGGTTTCTTACAAATACCTCATTTTCTTCGTCCCATACCTCTCCCCCTTGTTCCCTGGTCCATGCATTCAGATCCCCGCCTATCAGCACCAACCCCTCCTCTTTTTCCTGTGTTCATTTCCTTATTACTCTTCATCCTTTCTCTTCTCCTCTTCTCCTGTATACGCATACAACTGCCACAACCATTTTGTCTACTTTTATTCTTCTCACCACTGTTCCGTCCTTTTCCTCCGCATAATTTTTCTTTTCTTCCTGTATCATCATTTCCCCTCTCACCCCTGACACCATGCCACCCATACCTCTCCCTTTCACGTGATCTTTTCTTACTGCTTGCATCTTCCACCCTTATCCTTTCGGTAAAGTTTTCTTTATACTTTTCCACTCCTTCTCATCCCCCCAGGTTCCACCTATCATTACCAAATCCCACTTTTGCAATTCACACCAGAATCCTTTGTCCTTGTTTTTTACCCCTGACACATTCCAAAGTGCTACTTTTACGTCTCTCTTTTTGCATTTCTCTCCTTTCTTCCTTGCATTCAATTTCTCTTGTGTTTCGTAAACTCCACCGTAACACCTGTATTCTGGTTACCCTCCCCCTCTTCCCTTTCATTCACTTCCCGTTTCCTGCCCTTCTTCAGGTCTTCTACTTCATCATCCCAAATTCATACCTCTCCTCCTCACTTCCCGTTTTCACTAAAAACATACATTCCCTCCCTTCCTCCTTCTCTTCCAGTCTCTTTATGCCTTTCACTGTGACTTGTGCACCGATGTATCTCATCAGGTTCTTAAACTCATCCACTCCATTTCCGCTGTCCACTTTCATGCCCTTAATTATTATATTCGTTTTCCTCTTCGCCCTCTCTTCTCCTCCAATTCTTCTTTCAACCTTCTTCAGTCTCAAGCGCAACCTTTCATTCTCCTCATGCATGCTCGCCCTACACTATTTTGTTCCTCTGACACCCCCTCCCTCTTCCACCTTACGTTCACTCCTTATTTCCGATTTACTCACTCTCTCCTCTAACGCTTTCATTTCTTTTTTTCTTTTCCCCTTATTCTCCCTCTGTCTGTTCTCTATGCTTTCCAATTCACTCCAAACCTTCTCTTTCTCTCTTTTCCATAAATCATCCCATTCTTCCAATTGCCGCCTTTCTGTTTTCACCTCCTCACGGTGTTTATATACGGAAAAAAAGTTTGCCTGATATGTAGCTGAAAAAAACTGCGGGGATCTCTTCGTAATGACTCTAGATTCTAGAACATCACCCTCCCAAAATCTGATCTGATCCTTTTTTCAAGATATCTTAGAAATAAGATTTTTATTTAAATTATTAAAAAATTGATATATATTTCAATAAGTACAGCATAAATTAGGAATGAATTTTGTGTATAAAAATGATTTATTTTTTTTACGTTAGAAAATATAATAATAAACACATATTAATAATATAATGATATATATTGACAAACACAAATAATAATAATTTCGATATAATATGTTAAACAAAGTAAATAAACATAAACACATTATGACTTGTTAACACAAAATTAAATATAAGTCTTTTTAGATTCACAGAAATCATCACTATTTATATCACTTATATACACTTACTTATATACACTTCAAATATGAAGAGATGAGAACTCAACGGTGGCATTTTTCAGTCATTGCGGAAATGAAGAGTCAGTAATAAGATTGATTTTTCGTCTTTCCCAAAATTTTAGAGACTCTCTATGTGCCGGTTCTCCGGCTTGCTCCGACCATAAGCCTGAACTTTGGGTATTCAATAGTTCTAGGCGTTGTGTCAAGTGCTGTATCAGAACATGCACTTTCAGGTTTTCGGTTGTATTTGTGCTTAACAATGCGCTGTGCAATTCTTCAATAAGCTTTCCTATGTCTGCAATCGGATCAAGTCTCTTGATCGAAAAACATGGATTTACAATTTTATCCATTATTTTAAATGCAGTGACATAGGGTGTGATGGAAAATGGACTGACATCTATATGAATCTCTCGATCAAAGTGTTTGTCAGTTTCTCTTAACAATTTTCTGCATGCATTGCCTTCAAATACCTCTCCATGATAATTCTTTGAGACTAGCTTTCGTTTTAGAGGCCACAAAAGAGCTTTCTTTCGAGCAACAAGGTGCACTAGACCATCCCAAAACAAATGATTAACAAACCCTTGTAATATATGAAGTTCTGGAATTGTGCATTTATCAAAAATCAACAAATCGTCCTTTTCTTTGAAAAGTGGCTCATTTGTAGTACTATGGCAGTTCTTAGCTAACTTTTTATTTTTGCCGAGAGAAATAAATTTGTCATAATCTTTTCTCAAATCACCAAATGTTTTAAGAGGTAAAAGTTCCACTTCCTCGAACACATGATTTTCGTTAACAAATTTTTTTTTAAATCTTGAAGACTAACAAAGCAATAAGTCAAGGATACATTGACGTTGCCGTTTGTTGTCCATTCACGATCGGTAATATTTTGAGATCAGGGACAAATTTGATAGAAATATTATTAATGTTCGCTAAATTAAATAGAAGTTTAACATTTTCAAAGCTTTCTATGACGTCAGGTACTATATACAGAATAATGAGTTTTTTAACACTCGTTTCTGCATTTGGTGCTTTCATGCTGTTTTGAGAATCAATTCTTCTTTGTTTTTTAGGTATATCATTTCCCAAATCATTCTCAGTTGGTGTGTGAGGAATTATTGACAAGCGAATTTTTAAAAAACCCTGACCATCATCTGCCATTACTTTAACGAGATAGTCACCAACAAAATTACGTCTTTCTAATACAGTTTCAAGCAGTTTTTCAGCATCAGCCCAGACGACAGGTCTCATTTCTTTTTTATTAGAATTCTTAGTATCAAATTCTAACATATCAATATTGTAGATATCTTTAAATAATTTTGTTCGTTCACTAACGTGATGTGAATAATGAGCAGGCACAGACTATCGACCAGAAGAATGTCGAATAAAAGTAGTCAAGTTATTCATATGTCGAATCAAACATCCAGTGTTTGTATGAATATAATCTAAATCTTTTGATGAAAACGTGACTGCAGTACTTTTTTCTTTGAGAAATATTTGTTTTCTACGACCTTCAGTGTTCAGCGTAATAGAATCTGTGCTATTACTTTTAGCTTTCTCATTAACAATTTCTGACGCAATATATTCTTGTTGCTTATTTGACAATTCATTTACAAATTCCGAAACATTTTTTCGAGCTACATGATCTTGCTTACTACAAGCATGCCTTTTACCTTTGTGAACTTCAATCTTACATATTTTACAAATTGTCATTGTATTTGATTGAACAGAAGTCAAGCATATGTAACAATTAAAAGTTAAACATACTTCCGTTGATGCATTATTCATCCTCGTGATCTTAGGTAATAATATGTTTTGATAGTTAGGCATCGTTGGTAATGGCCTCTTCAAATCATTTTTCTCATGTTGAAGTAATACTAAACGACATGTTGCACATATTCTCAAGGAAAACTTCTCATCTTTCAAGTTATAATTTTTCTTCATATGTTTTTCGAACAATTTTTGATGAGCTTCTATTAATTGAAAATTACTGTAACTTTTCTGTCCAAGAACAATTTTTTTCACATGGTCCACAAACTTTTACCGTATTCTCTTGATGAGTACTTGCACAACTGGGATGTGTAGGCATTATAGAAACACTTTACAATACTAACTATGCACTTCACGATATACAACTCAACATTGATTATTGAAAACGTGTAATGCATTTTTGCACAAACTCTCTGAACGTTTTAAATTAAACGTGAATAACAAAAGCGACGTGAATTGAACTTTTAAATACATTCGTAATTTTATAGCTAATATGGATATCTATATACATATGTATCTATCTGTATGTGTAAATGTGTATATAATATATACTTACACATACATACATTATTATGCCTGGGATTATTAAATACTTTTTCGTTTTTTGAACTATCAATATTCTTTTACGGATATATTAAAAAAAGGATCAGAACAGATTTTGGGAGAGTGGTTTTCTAGCATCTAGAGTCTTTACGAAGAGATCCCCACAGTTTTTTTAGCTACATATCAGGCAAACTTTTTTTCCATACATAAACATCGTGTGGACCGGTCTTTGACATTTTCGTGGGTTTCCGAAGGCAAAAACCACCCCCGCAATTTGTGAATTATTGGCGCATTGAGGGTCGTAAATGCGTTTAAAATTAGTTAACTAAGCGTGCTCAAGCTATTCGTGCGCTACCAATTATCTGGAATTACGCTCTTTATGTAGCTTAAGCGTTTCTTAAGCGTTTTTTAACGTTTCTTCGTCCAATTATTTGACATAAATATTACAAAATATAGACATGAATAAACGTACTGAGGCTAACTCAGGCACCTTCAATTAATTGGGGTGGCACTCCTCGTCTAGTCAAAGCACGCTAATTCATTTTGATGCAGAACAATTATTGATCCGTTTAGTTTCATGAAAAGTGACGAGACCTTACATCTCCCCTCTTATTTTTTTTGAAAACGTGCATGGAATGCACATTTTCATGATCATCATTCGTTGGTCATGGAAATTGATTTTAAAAATTCTAATCTTTAATTTAAAGTCGAAAAGACATAGATCAAAGCTATCGCTATTACTATGATAAATGTCAACTTTTACTCCAATTGTATCTTTATTGGACGCTCGTGATTCAATATTTTTATCTTAAAAATCATTTTGAACAAAAATTTATTTCCATCTCTACTACTATTTTCTTTAAGATTCTAGTCACAGTGTGACATTTCTGCTCTTTGTGTTTGAACGAGGTAATGAAATGAACACGTTTGAATGTTTAGCAGAGACGAAAGAAAATCCTCTCTTGTTTTAACTTCTCTCTTATAGTTGAATACATTAAATAAGCTTTCTTGCAATATCTTTCATTTTTGAATGGTTTTATTTTATATATATACTTGAAGTTGAGAAAGATATAAATTAGTACATTCCTTAAGTTCTAAAAACAACACAGACTATGATAACTTGTGTATTGTTATCATATTATTTCAAAAGTTTTTAACATTGAATTAAGAGATATAATTAATGATTACATAGTGATATTACGAGTACTCTGAGATACTAATTTCGTGGTAGGAAGAGAGGGAAAGACTTTTTGTATTAGTATTATTTGTGTATCAGTGTGAGTCTTTTCGTCTGACCCTATTCAATCATGCTAGCCTGGAACGTTTACGACAATGTTACGAGTGGATCTAATTGATTCTTTCCTAAGCAGAGTTCAAGTTAAGGTTTTCTCTTTTTTTTTATAATAGAGAAAATTTTGATATGACAAATTCATCAGTTATCTCTGAAATGTTTATTTCGCTTGGGTACGCATATTTGAATTAGATTCAGGATGACATCTTTCTTCTCTAAATATATAATCTTCGTCAAGGGCCCGTAATAATTTTTGCGCTGCAACTTTCTTTGATTATTTTCTTGATGCCGCTTTTTCTCCTCTGCAAATATATATGTTTTGATTCTGTACTATAATATATACTGCTATAAATATTGCAGTACTTGTTTCTATGATTTCACAGATAGGTTTCGAAAATTTATATTTTCTGCAAAATTTACATTTATAATAATAACTGAGATTCGTTTGAATCTATTCTTTCTTATTTCAATTATTAAAAAAAGTTATGAGAAGGTTTTAATACAGTATTTCAATTTCATCTCCTCTACTGGCATACTGTGGGTTTATTGCATTAATTAACATGCATGTTCTGCATAAGAACAATCTTTGTTCAGGGCATATAATTGGACGAGAACATGTAATACAGTGTTTGCTCACTAAATGTAATTTACCCACAGAATGCCACTTCCTTGTTAAACGAAACCCTTGTTGACTTTGTGGATTTAATTTTTCATAACAAATCTTACACATTTTAGTATTTCAGACTACGTAAGATTTACTTATCTCGAGAGACTGATTGAAACAATACGAATTGAAAACGTCTTCAAAGGGTTGATTTGTACTTTCAAGATATAATCACTCAAGTGTGATGGACGTTTCGTTGGGTGGTATTATTTTTTCTTCATCTACTTATTACTCTTCTCTTATGGAACTCGGAAGGTTTTTATTTATTTGTTTGATTGAAATTTATGATAATATACATTTTCTTGTTGACTTAAGAGTCAAGAAAATCACTTCCTACTTTCAGTTCATATCCTAGGGTAATTCATGCAGCATTGTTCAAATATTTCTCAATACAATCTAGGCATTAAAATAATGGACTGCATAATTTTATTTTGCATAAGTGTAATTCTTTCTTAACAAATTTAACTCTACCATTAAGTGCCAAAGATCTTGCATTCATAACTTGTAACTTAATTTATTAATATTAAGTGCATGTATGTTTAAAAATAGACAAAAATATGATAAGTTTAATGAATTTCTATAGAAAAATTAATTAATAATGATGAAGACAGAACTAATATCAATAAAATGCATGAAGATAAACCACAAATTGAGAGATAAATATGAGATGATTAGGAATTGTTGCAATTTGGAGTCAAGTTGAAATAGAATGTCGGTAAAAGATAGGAGTTTTGGGTGCCACTTGATGTTTTTTTTTGGTGCGTTTGTGCACTTTTTTCTTAAAAGAAAAATTATTCATAATTATTTCAAATTGTCAATTTGTCCACAAGTATTTAAATAATATTTATCTCGGCATTTCATAAATTTTAATATTAGAATTTTCTCAGGATATTTTAAATTTCAATTATTTTGGAAGGGTTTTTTGAAGTATCAATATCATCTATAAGTGCTTCATGCACGGACTTGGACCAGTGAGATAGAAAAAGTTTCGGATACAGAAATTATCTTTCCGAATTTGTAGATTAAATAAACTGTATCTTCTCGGTTGGCTGATTCCTGGAAAGCAGAAATTCATTTTAGTATTGGTCATTTTTCTGTGAGGATTATCCGAATAATTCAGCGATAAGAAAAATATTGGAAGAAATTTTAAAAAAAGTTTTCTCTTCGTGTTATTTTTTTTTTTTTTTTTTTTTTTTTTTACTTGACAACTTGAAGGGTATTGATCCTTAATTTTTCATTACTTATATTGGCTTCTATATTTTTTTCACATTGTAAGTTCTCTATAATAATTAATATATTATTGACGGTTATCCGTTTTCTAATATGTAGGATCTTGACTTCAATATCTTTTGTTTTTCTAGTTCACTGGTCTCAGTATTCAATTGTGTCTTTTTGCATGAGTGTCTCTTGAATTTCTTCTTCAATATGAGGAAGATTTTTTGATTTAGTTTCTTCACGTATAGCGGGTTGGAATGATAACTTGGCGCCTAATACGTATGAAATGAGAAGGAATAACACACTTAAGATTGAAGTGAAGTTGTTATTCCTGTTGCTTATTTTTTGATGTTCGAATTTTTCAGGTGATTCAGACTATTTCAAAATCTCTCTCCATAATCTACTTCTTGAGTATTGATTATCGTTGACTTTTTTTTCAAGAATTTTTAAAATTGGAACCAGATTCTTCTAAATATTAGCAATCTTTATGTTTAAATATTTTTCTCCTTCCTGCATGCAATTTATTTAGTCTCAGAATATTTTTTTTCTTTTCTAATAATTTTTTTTATACTTCTTGCTCTTCGACTGAATCTTAGCAAATGTCTTCTTGAATTTTTTTTCCGTGACTGTAACACTTGATTTTTCTTTCTTAAGAATTGGAAGTCTAGAAAAGGAATTATTTTTGTGAAAAAAGTAATTCTCTTTTGCTTCTTTGGGAATAGAGCCCAGAGCAGTCTATTGCCAGTCGATTGCTTCGACCACCAAATTACGGAAGATAATCGAGAATTATTTATTTCTCCGACTTTTTGGCATTTCGATTCTCTTTCTACTTTTTTGCTCGATTATTTTTCTTGAACTTCGAGATACCTGGTATTTCAGTTGACCTATTCCCTAATGGTTATCTTCTGGAAGGTTAGGTTTGGTCCTTTTGGTCTTCATTGTTCAAATTCTGTTCTTAATTGTGTCCTCATTTCCTAGAGTTTCGATCCAAATAGGGATATTACAATCGTCTGGTTCGAATATTCCGTTGAAAATTAAATATGGCCATAATGCGTTTATGTTTACATGTCGGACGATTGAGTTCCAAAATGTGTCAATATTTTGACGATGCTTAATTTTCATTTAATACAGAGTCTGTCAATTGAGAGAATTCATTGTTGTAAAAATTGTTCTTTTTCTTTCTCTTCTGCTTTTATTGTTTAAATTTTAGCTAGTATATATTTTTGATTAATGGTTATTTTCATTGCAATGTACTATGTGCGAGATTCTAAGTCTATTAATATGGAGGAATTTGGGTTTTTTTAATCATTATTTTGACGTTTCCTTTGCCAAAAATTTCTAATACTCCGTGGGGTCCTGAGTATTGATTTTCCAATTTTTCTAATTCTCCTCCTTCTAGTAGAAGGACGCTTTTACCTACTTTGAAGTCTGGTGGATTACTTTTTCTATCGTAGTGTTCTTTAGATTTTTTTTTTCGACTAAATTGCATTTTGCTACTTTCCGCATTTCGTGCGATTTTGTTATTAATTACTCATATAATCATCATATGTGTCCAATTATTCATATTCCGGAAGGGGATCACTAGATTGTGGGCGAGCTGATTTTCCGAAAACTAATTCATAGGGTGTACATTCAGTTTTTTTCGTGTACACTTGTGTTGTATGAAAACATAGCTGGCTCAATCCATTCATCCCATACTTTATTTTTATTCATAAATTGTTTTTCATATTCCTTTGAGACGTGGTGTGACCTTTCAAGTGATCTATTGGAATGTGGATGAAATTGTGTAGTTTAGAATTGCTTGATTCTAAATCGTTTAGCCACTTTTGTCATGAGATGACTCAAAAATTCTGCACCTCGATCAGTCAGTACTGCTTTTGGTGAACCGTAAATACAGATAAACTTCTTAATGAAAGAATTAGTTACCGTGCTAGCTTGACGATCGAAGAGTGGGATGCCTAAAGAGTATTTTGTGAAATCATCTTGTATTGTTAATATGTATTCGTTTTCTGACTCAGCTTTTGGTAATCTGACGACAATATCCATACTAATTTTCTCAAAATCAGCTCCCGATGTGTCTGCAATTATCATTGGATTTTTTGTCTTGACTCTTACAAGTTTCTTCTGTAGACATTGTAAACAGGCTTGAATATACTTTCGAATATCCAATTTCATGTTTCCCCAGTAGTATTGTTGCCGAATCCTGTTATACGTTTTCCTCACGCCTTTATGTTCTCATACTGATGACCGTACTTCTTCCAATAATTGATTTCGTTCCTCTTTAGTGGGATGTTTTGTAACCCCTAAACAAACTATGATTTTGACTGAAGAATCCAATAATGCTATTTTTAATGTAGCCAGTATTTCGTCCCATGGTACATAATTAGCATATTTGGTTTTTGCTATTCTGATCGATCTTAGTTTCAATTTTTCTGTGATAGAGCGGAAGGAATAGATTGCAAGTTAAATACTTTTAACAGTTTCGGTTTTATTGGCTTTATTTTAGATTCAATGGGTATTGCTATGTGATACCGCTGAAACTTGCGAAATTCTTTCGCTAAACCCCTTTGTAAATTTTCGAAATTGGGGAGTCCTTCGCGGTCTGCTAGAAGTCCAGAACCGTTGTCTCGAGGTTTCCCGTCTGTGGTGAGAAAATATGCATAACTATCTTTTCTCATGGCAAATTGATCACGACACTCAATTATATTTCTCGTTGATAGATTTATTGATGCGGATTTTGTGGCTTGATGAGCAGGTGGTTCAGAGGAAGGGCGATTTTCATATAAATCATTTTTGTCCGAAATTTCTGAGATATTCGGTACGAATCGTTTTTCGATTGTATCATGATTCTGTGCTTCAGTATTTTTTATTAAATCTAATGCTTCTTCATCGCATGACGTATCTGAGAATGATTCTGAGTCACTACTTACCTGTATATAATATTTTTGTTCATCATCTTTTTCTTCCCTAAGTTGTTTTATTTTTAATCTTAATGCTTGACTTTTGTCCAATAATATATTCCGGATCGGACTCAGATTATGAACTCTCTTCAGACTCGATTCACTCATATTTTTCATTTTTTTTTCTGAGATCCTATTTGCTTACTTATTCCTATTTCCGGTGATTCCTTTTTTATTTGAGTGATTTCTCCTTGAATTTTTCGAGGCCTTTCTCGTTTTCTTTTTTCTGGATTCACACTTGCATTTGTTGAGTGTGAAGGGAGGAGAATATTTTTTGATTCGGCTTGACATTCAATTTCTTTATCATTTCATCTCATTTCTCTCCTTTAATTGTCCCCTTCTTTGCGTAGCTTTCCATTTTTCATTTATAGTGTCAATACTGACACTTATATTCAATTTTTTGGATATAATCTCAATTTTTGACAGGACCTCTCTTAGTTAATAGTAGACAGAATCATCTTCGCACAATGCTTCGTCAGTTGCAGTAAATAGTTTTTCATAAATAATTTCGTCTTCCGATTGTTCATCCATAACAATGTAAATTTTCTGCCACTTTGTGATTATTTCCAGTATTCCAATTATCTTTGATATCATTTTCTCTTATTAATTTTAATTTAGGTTCCTGTTTCGTCAAAATTATCAACTGGATTCCTTAAAAGAGCGTCCGCGTTCACGTCAGTTTTTCCCGCTTTATAAACTACATCGAAATCGTGTTCAGCCAATTTTAGTCTCCATCTTACAACGCGTGAACAAGGGTCTTTCGAGTTTTAGAACCATACCAAAGGCTTATGGTCGGTTACCAAGATAAATTTTCTCCCATATACACAAGGTGGAAAATGCTCTACACAGTAAATAATAGCTAATGCTTCTTTTTCATAGGTATCATATTTTTTCTCAGTATTATTTGAATTCCGTGAATTATAACGTATAGGTTTGTCGTTTCCAATTTTTTCTTGCGACAAAATTCCTCCTATTGCATACCCTGATGCATCTGTCGTTATTGCACATGGTCCTGAGAGGTCTGATCTTCTGCAATACTGGCTCCTCGCAAAGTTTCTCTTTTGAAGTATCAAATGCGCGTTGTTGTTTTTTTTTCCAATTAAAAATAAGTTCCTCTTTTGAAAGCTGATTTAATGGATATGCAATTTTTGAGAATCCATCGATAAAACGTCGATAATATCCGGCCAAACCTAAGAATTCCCCACCGAGTCAGGTCTTCAAATTAGAAAACAGAAAGAAGTTGCACGGAGCCAAGTCTGGAGAAAAGAGTGGTTTAGAAATCAATTTGATGCCCAGTTCGCGTATTTTTGCCATGACGATTGCGGAGGTGTGAGCTGATGCGTTTCCGTGATAAAACAGCATTTTTTTGTGCGTCAATCGCCGTCCTTTTTTCATAGCTCGGCTTTGAAACAGTCTAATGATGACGCACAATATGTTCCTGTTATAGTTTTACTTTTTTCCAAGTCATCAATGGCGACGATTCCTTGGAAATCCCAAAATACATTGGCCATCACCTTCCCAGCTGACAAAGCAGTCTTCACTTTCGTTGGCGCACCTGTACTAGGCAGATCCTACTGCTTTGACTGCTGCTTTGTCTCGGGCGTATAGTGGTAGATCCAGGTTTCGTCCACACTCACGAATTCACTTAAAAATTCCTGCAGGTTTCGATTAAGCTCCGTCCAACACTGCGCTAAAACGTCTTTTCGGTTGCGCTTTGGACCGAGAGTCAGCAATTGCGGCATCCATCTTGCACACACCTTCCTAACCTCCATTTTTTGGTGCAAGTTGTTGTAGACTTGTTTATTGAGAATGCCTACAGTCATAAAAATCTCACGCGTATTGATTCGGCGATCTTCCATAATCATATGATAAACTTTCTCCACCATATCTGATGTGGCAACCTCAATTGGGTGTCCGGAGCGCGCTTTATCTCTAGTTGTGGTTCGGCCACGTTTAAATTCGTTTAGCCAAATATAAAATGGTTTTTAATGAAGGAGCAGACTCTTCGTGAACTTCGTCTGACTCGTCTTTGATGCCGTATGCCAAACGCAAACTAAGCGTCGGGTTTGGCTGATACTTGATTGAGGTTAGTTTGGGAAGTACTGTTTCTTGGCTATATACTACATAGTTGATTTTGATGCCGTCTGGCGCAAAATTTACCTTAATTATCAAACGATCCTCTTACATATTTCATATTGTCTTGTTCTTGTTATTTACAGCTATTCGAATAAATTCCTTTCTCTTAAACCTTATTTTTATTTCTTATGAAAGCGCAATTTTTCACATGAAGGCGAACGATATCAAAAAACCCCATTTTCCTTCTCCAATATTTTTAAACCTTCTTGTTCCTATTTTCCATATCTGTTTTAATACCATTGCTGCTCTCTTTACTCTTTCTTCACATGAGCTCTATGACCTCTACTTCTTATTATTTCGTTTTCCATCTATTTCTCGAAACCTGCAGTTGAACCGCCATCCGTTTATCATATTTTGCCATTATCACTATATCTTCCGCGTATGCCAGTGTCTATATCTTCTTTTTCCTCATTCTAACTTCTTCCCATACTTTTCTCTGATACATATACCTTTCTTCTTGTCTCTTGAAAAATTTCTGATACACTTTTCACTAAACTATCTCTCATCCTTTTTTTGACCCTAACGTTCTCTTTCTCGTCTCGGTTTGATGAGTCAAACGCCGACTCTAAATCCACAAAAGTTGATGTCATTCCTTATTTTTCTCTGTCAATCCTGTTATTTAATAAATAAAGACAAACATATATTCTGTCCATCACCCTCATTCTTTTCCCAAATCCTGTCTGATTCGCTAGCATGACCTCTTTTTGCTCAACCCCTTTCGTTTACCTCTCCCATAAGACATTTTTATATAACTTATACAATTTTTGCATAAGCGTCAAGCCAATGTAATCTTAAACCTCCTCTTCTTTGCTTTTTTTCATTAACGGAACCACTACCCCTAATTTATGTAAGCCAGGAGCCGTTCCTTCTTTCATTATTCCTAACACCTTGACTATTTCTGCCCTTGTTATGTTCTCTCCCTCGTCCCATTCGCTTCTCACTTTTCCTCCTCTTCTCACTTTGCTCTCTACCCCTCCAAGGTAATCCATAAAATATTCTTTATCTTTTATAACCTCAATACCCTTGTCTACTTTTTCCTTTCTCTTTCTCTCTCTAATTTTTAGTTTCAAAACCTCACCTTCCGTAATAGATTTCCCCACCTCTTCTTCAGAACTTTTATTTCCCGCCTCTTTTTTACCACATATCATGTACTTGTAATTCATAATATTATTAAATATGAAGATGATACTTTATTTATGTTGAATTATTAGTTTAAGATTATGATAACGTTGGGGTAAGGTAGATGGGTACCAAGACTTTCAGTACAAAAAAAAAGTCTAATCACTTAGCGATCATCAAATAAAATGAGTGAGAAGTGCACAAGATAATATTAATCAAAGATTTCATTTCATTTTTTATCACTACTTCGTTATACAAAGAACGATAGATTATAAAAATCATTTCAGTATACATATTTCTTGTCTTGAATATTTTCACATGAAAATTTAATCGAGGACAACTGAATTATTGCATGTAAATTGAAGATCAGTGTCATTTAGATATACTAGGAAGAGCTGTAGATTTTTCAATTCGGATATCCATAACTTAATCATTAATTGACTAAATATCATTGGTCGCATGATTCATTTGATTTAAATTACATATTTAATAGATGAAGGATAAAGAGCCTAGGAGGGAAGAAGGAAGGAAAAGAATGTATGTTTTCAAAGAAAATAGGGGGTGAAGAGAGGTATGAAGTGATGAAGAAGAGATGGTAGCTGAGAGAAGAAAAATGAAAGATTCGAACAAGATCTGACGTGGTTGAAAAAGAAAAGTAAGTGGCTAGTCGAGCGAAAGAAATGGGCCAAGTGGAATAAAGGTGGAAGGATAAGGATTCGAAGAGACAGGACACGTATAAGCGGAGAGGTCTGGATTTGCAACGGTGAATCAGAAGACCTGAGAGAGAGTAGAAAAAAGGAAATAAATGAAAGGGTAAAAGAGGAGGGTAATAAAACTTCAGGTAATACCGGAAGGAGGGGGGGGGGTCTAAACGACAAGAGAAATTGAATGTAAGAAAAAAAGGACAGAAATGCAAAAAAGAACAGCATAAAAGGGTTAAAAAGGGTTAAAAAAGTAAATACAAGGGGTGATAAAACTTAATTATTAGTGAAGTAATCAAATTTCATTATTGTAGTAGTGGGAAAGCATGTTGATGACTTATGCTGGTCGTCAACCATCAGGTAATGTATTACTTTTCCCACTCGAAACAGGACTGGAAAATGAGCTATTCCTTGCAAGTGTTGAATAAAAAAGTATAACCGAATGAATATGCGTGAAAGATGCAAGCAGCGAGAAAGGATCACGTAAAAGAGACAGGTATGAGGACATTGTGTCAGGGTTGAGATAAAAAATGATGGTAGAGGGAGAAAAGGAAGAGGAAATGGAAGAAATAGGCGGAACAATGTTGCGAAGAATAAAGCTAGGTAGAGTGAGTGTGGCTATTGTATGCGTGTACTGATGGAGAGGAGAAGAGGGAAGATGGAGCATGTAAAGGAAATAGACGGAGGAAGAGGAGGAGGGGCTGGTACTGATGGTACGGACCTACATGCTATGTAAGAAACTCGAAATACATGGAATTAGAGCAGGAGGGTCAGAGAGCTTCTGCACTTGTTGACAGATGCGGGCTGGTTCATTTGCAATAGCAATACTGAGGCGCGGTAGTGGGAAGAAGGAAGGAGTGGGGAGAAGAAAACTGAAAATGCGCATTTGTGTTGAAGAAAAGTAAAGAGAATTTAGAGGAAAAATGGAAAACGAGCAGATAGTTACAATGATAGAGAAAGGAGTAGACTCGGTGCTAGAAAAACTCAAAAGAGTTACTAATAATGTAAGACAGGAGGTAAGACCAAAAGGAGATGGAAAGGTAAACAGGAGACGTTGGTGGGACGATGGATGCAAAGAAAATAAAGACGAGATGAACAAGAGTTAAAAAAAATTAAGGAAAGTGGAAATGGAGAAATGGAAACTAAACAGTAGAAGAAGAGATCACGAGAGATTCTTGAGTGATAAAAGACAGGGAAAGAAGAAAAGGTACATGAATGAGGTTCACAAAGCGATAAAGAATAGGAGAAAAGGAGAACTGAGAAACAGGAAAAAATGAGGGAGGAAGTCCATAAATTAGGAAATCAAAATGAACGAGTAGACGAAGTATTTTAAAAGACTGCTAGGGGCGTGGGAAATAGCGTAAAGGAAGAAAGGCTGTAGCAGGGAACAAGGACAGTGGTAATGAGATTAGTGAGAAGAGATGAATGAGACAATTGCAAGCCTGAAAAGAAGCAGAGCAGCAGATGAGGATGGCTTAAAGAATGAAGCGCTGAAAGATGCTGGATCCAGACTACCTGGAAAACATTAAGAGGTCTCCCTCTTAATGTTTTCCAGGTAGTCTGGATTGAGCAAATTGAATGGCGTAGTGAGATTTAGAGGGTACAAGAGCATGTAGGTATTTGATGAATGAAAAGGAAAACTGTGTAGAGTGCATATGTATGGGCAGAAATCATGGATAGGAATGGATGAAGAAGCTAGAAGAGTTGAGAAAGATGGAGCTGTGTAAACGGGGTATGGGAAAGCCAAAAAATGACTCCTAAAGAAGGAGAATAAGGAAAAAAAACAGTGGAATAGAGCTAGAATTCTTGGATTACCGGTGGTAAGAAGAAACGGAAGCCCAGGGCAAGGTTGCTGTCGTCTAGGAGTAAAAATAGCGGTCAAGTCGATATTTAAGAAATAGTTGGTGAGGTAGTTTTCAAAGATTGTTTATGAGAAAACGTGCAGCAGTTCTGTAAAGACTATCAAACACGGGGCAAAATTTCTAATGTGTACCTACCCCAAGAAACGAATTCATCTGATCGGGCCTAAAGTTTGAATGAATGAAGTCTTACTGAATAGCACTGCGTACAGAAGAGTTTTTTTTGTTTCGACAAATATTTGCTAAGGTAGGAGGGGTTGAATTTTTTTACTTCTGATTTAAAGCCTCTTCTTCAAACGTATAAAACTTTGTTTTCAGAGAACGAAATTTTACTTTATATGTTTCCGACTGACTTTTGCACGATATTCTCACTAATTATAAAAATCTTTCAAAAAAAAACTAAAACTTTACCTCCTTTTTAAAAAATCAAAGAAAAATTTGACTTTTTCTCAAATTTGCACCCATTTGATTTTTTTTTAATAGTCTAGTTAGAAATCTGAGGATTCTCTTTATAAATCAGCAAAAATGCAGGAAGTGTTTTTTTTTTTGTTTTCGAGTGATTGAACGACGTGTAACCCGATGATCCAGGTCAGTTGCACAACTCCCCCCAATCATAATTCTAGAATTTCTTTAGCACACTGAATTGTGCCCCAAATGCGCTCATATGCGCCATCAATATAAAATTTTGCACCACAAAACCCTAAGAGTTATAGCCGAGGATACGCGGGTGGGGGGGGGCTGGAGACACGCTAGCCCCCCCCCCATTTGATAAATCAAATTTTAGATTATATGACCTTGAAGAACTCCAAATCCGCCGATATGCGCCATCAAGCAAAAATTTTGCTCCACATTGATAACCGAGTTATCAGCGACACAAATGGGGGGCGGCTGGCGCGATTTTTCTTAAATAATAACGTTTTTTTAAAATCATCATAGCTATTCGTCAAAACTTCAAAAGCGCTCAAATGCGCCACCCATAAAAAATTTTGCGCTAACTAATTAACAAATATATCCCCTTTTGGGGGGGGGGGGG
>JAUMHM010000048.1:2505879-2516180 GCA_032362435.1 Melikaiella ostensackeni
AGAGTCACAAGTACGAAAAACCTTCATAAACATATGAAAAGTCATTTGAAAGACTCTTCTAGTGGTATTAAATGTCCCTTTAGCAATTGTTCTCATGTAAATACAATATTTTACAATGCAAATTCTTATACTGTGCATGTTTGTAGAACACATTCAGGCGCAACTGATTGCGAAGAAGTTTCCATGTATGATGAAACATCTGAACATTCATCTATGGATGTTTGTGATGAAGTTTTGATCCAACCACAAGAGGCTGCGAACACTTCAGAATATGTTAATGATAATAGTCTCAGTGCAAGGTCCAAACAAGATGTTACTAATGAAACAAATTTAAATCCCGTCGTTGCTGATATGGAGAGAGATGTAGAAAATGTTACAGAACTTTTAGCTAATCTATTTCTAAATTTAAATTTAAAACACCATTGTACAGAAACTGTTATACAAGAAACGATAGAGAAAACATATCATGCTTTCTCAATATGTAAGGATAAATTTTACTCCAGTCTTGACAATTATTCTCTGTCAGAAGAGCAGAAACAGTCAGTCGTTAAAGGTTTCAATAAAAGTTTTGAAGGAATCACTTTTGCTCAGGATACGAAATGCGGGGTTTTGAGAAGTGCGTACTGTAGAAAAAAATATTATAAGGAACACATGAATATTGTTCTTCCAGTGGAATATGAAATAATTGCTGGTAATGGTGATCCTACCGGTTATTTTTATAGTTATGTACCCATTTTAGAGACTTTAGGATTAATGTTGTGCAATGTCGAAATTCGTGAATACTGCGAAAAGACAGAAGAACCACAGCATCGGAGGGAAATGTTCGATTTTAAAGATGGGTCGCTTTTCAAGAATAGTGAATTTTTTCAAGATAATAAGACGGCTTTGCAAGTAGTTCTTTTTCAATACGCGTTTGAAATCTGCAATCCTCTTGGTCTCCAGCATTATGCCCTGGGCAAAATGCAGAATTAAAAGTAGAAATAGAAGCATATTCACGCTTGAGATTAGAATGCTTTTCTGACGCCCCTTTACGTCCAAAGCATGAATATTTGTATCACTATCCGATTTGAACGCAACTATTTGGTCCTTTAAAACACTTATCAACTTTGAGCTTTGAGAGCTTGCACAGAGACTTTAAAATTGAGGTGAAACGTAATATGAATTTTAAAAACGTCGCACAAAATCTTGCTAATAAACGCCAGACGAAACAAGCTGCCTTCGGAGATAAAAATGACCAATTGCTTTTGCCGAAAATTGTTAGAGAATATGTGCCAAGCAGTTACGACAACGATACTCAAACATTGATTGAGAACAGTTTCGACGCGTTAGACAATGTTAAAGTCAAGTGTCACGCATGATTCACAAGAGACTTCTGATACAATGAATTCTTCAGGCAATTCTTATTCTTCAAGTGATGCACTGAATGAAACTGAAAATGAGAGTCACGACATTACAGAGCTCAATTGAGGAGAGAATACCCCAGTCGACGATCGGGGAGGAAACAACTATGAATTTGGAGATGAAAATCCAGATCCAAATGAAGGCATCAATAATTCAAAGGAGGATGAGGAGCCAAAAGCTATTTCTGAGTATCTGCAGAAAAAAATCAATTTACTACTTGGTACAATTATACCTTCTCGTGGAGAAACATTTCTGCTTCCACGTTGTCTGAACTCACTAAAGGTACGAAAGATTCCTCTATAATAACTAAAGTTATTCATGCAGTAGTTGACAACATGAGGTTTCACTCTTCGAAAATAGAGACAGATGACTTCAGGAAAGTTGCAAAGCAACTCGTAAATGACTTCCCTGATACATTTGAAGATCGGTGTGATGAGATCCGTTTCGACAATGGTTACAATACTACCTTAAGAAAGATAACAGAACACTACTCCTATCTGCACAGACCGCACAAACATCAATCCTTAGAACAGAGTCTAAAAATACCTTTAAAAATGAGAAGGTTGGCAGGCAAAGTTCAAGCGGGCTGCATTAATTGGCAACCGGAAGAAGTGCCATTAAAAGGAAATAAGAGTATCAATGCTAGTATTATTGAAAAAAAAGACAGGATCTTGCACGTATTAACCTACGCGAAATGAATTATGATGAGGAAGAAATTGAAAAAATACTTGAAAATTTAGAAGCGACATATGCGTCACAGAGACTGTTTCTTAACGTCTTGACGGATCTACCAAAAGTTTTTGATATCAAGCAACAGTGGCCAATTCTTCTTCAGCGAGATGCCTTATTCTGGCATTTTCATAAATTAACTGGAAAGCCAATTAATGAAATTAGTGACAAATTTGAGGAAAAGTTGAACGAGATTTTCGAATATGGAATTCTAAAAAGGTTCATTGCCAAATCAGACGAACATTGCACAAAAAATCAGAAGCACCATGCTGCAATGTCTGCTCTTCACAAACACTTCAAGGAAGAACTTGGAACATCAATTATACTTCATTCAGTAAGTATTTTAATTATCTCCTTTTTGAATTTATGTTTATATGTAATTAATTTTGCGTACATTGAACAGTTATGAATTTTATTTATTACAGGAAAGGCCGATTGATGACATTGCAGACATCGAAATTGCAGATCCTAATAATAATAAAGATATGGAACCAAATGAAAGTCACTTCATTCCTGCCAAATATCCTTGCCTACTTTACGACAGTAACAACACTTCAAGTACTTTGAGTATTTAACTAAGTACAGCATTGTAATTTTTAGATATTTAGTGTTAGTTATTTAATTACAGTCATAATAATATTTTATATTTGAGAAGACGACGCTAAATATTGGTTGGCAATGGATGAAGAGAAGTTTGAAGGAACAGATAATATCGTAGTAGCTTTACAGTTGTTAATATGCACGTACTTTGTTTTCAACCGGCTGTATCCCAAAACTCATGTCTGCACATTACTTTTCCTAGAAATGTACGTGTGCAACATTTACTGTGAGAAAAGATTGAGACCATCTCAGACTGAGAAAAACAAAGTGATCACTTTATTCCGACAGCTTAATTCAATTAAAGTTTAAAATAAAAAAAGATTACAGATTCGAACTTTA
This sequence comes from Melikaiella ostensackeni, assembly GCA_032362435.1. Classification (NCBI taxonomy): domain Eukaryota; kingdom Metazoa; phylum Arthropoda; class Insecta; order Hymenoptera; family Cynipidae; genus Melikaiella; species Melikaiella ostensackeni. The sequence goes on from JAUMHM010000048.1 coordinate 2,508,949, forward strand.
GTGTCTAATCGTTTTCAGAAATTTTATTCTTCGAGGAAATAATTTAATTTCGTCCAAAAACCTGAAAGAAATTCTAATTCCTCAAAATTAAAAAAGTTGATCTAGTTTTAAGAAAGTTTTAAAGTTTCTTAATGTAGCTGTATGAGTTGTTTTGAGATTGTCTGAAATGACAAAAATAAAGTCTTCACTTGTTCAGTCAGCTTATTCGAACCGCCGCATCGTAGAAGAGGGTATAAAACTGTTTGGTCCGAGCGCAGTAGCCTCTCATAGCTTTTGTAAATTTTTTTTCACTTTTTATTTTTAGAAATTTACATAGAGTACTTTATTTATTTGGATAATATCAAAAAATATTTTCAAGATTGTAATTTTTACATTGTCAGGATCCGCTTATACTGGGACCAAGAAATTTTATACCCCCTTCTACGATGCGGCGGTTCAATTCAGTTAAAGCTTAAGATAAAAAAGAATTGCAGATTTGAAGTTTTCTTTTTGATCGTTTTCAGAAGTTTCGTTTTTTAAGGTAATAATTTAATTTCATCAAACAAATCTGAAAGAAATTGTGATTTTTTAAAATTAATAAAGTTAATCTAATTTAAAGAAAGATGATGAGTTGAATCGTTAAATGCGTTCTGTTGAGAGTATCTAGACTGATAAAAATAAGATGATTACTTGATTAGGCAGCTCACTTCAGTTTAAAAATGATGATAAAAACGAATTACAGATTTGAAGTTTTCTGCCCAATCGTTTTCAGAAATGTTGTTCGTTAACATAATAATTTAATTACAGCCTGGAAGAAATTTTAAGAATTAAGAAAGTTGAATTATAGCTTTAGGAATGTTTTAAAGAAACTTGATGTATTTGTGTGTTGTACCAAAGATGTTGTACTACTCTTTTCTGAAATAAAATATTTTGATGCATTCCATTTTTCATCCAATTCAATTAGTTAAAAATTATTTCAAAAAGTAAAAAAAATATACGCGAAATTAATTTTTTGAATCTGCCCTGTAATATTGTCGAAAGTGTGGAAAAAATACAGCACGCTGGAAATTTCATATACTCAATTTGAGAAAATTATCACAACCTATAAATTCGCACTCGCTTGTAAATTTACAACACCGAGTTGTGCTTTCACATAACTTCGAAATTAGTATAGCTATTTTGTGTATTTTTTACAACTTCTACTGCAGCTCATTCTGCATTTTATACGTTTGTAATTCTGTGTTCATGAAGTTTAAAGTGGGATTCACTTTTGCATTTCATACCCCACGCGACGCAAAGCCAATTTCTGGATTTACACACAGTCTAGAAAATCGTAGGTCGGGTCGAATGGAAGTACTTTATTATACAGGAGTGCTCCATCGTCATCTTAATCGCCATTTTCGAACATTCTAATTTAGCGCCAAGTTCAAGCTGTAAGCTTTGACAGTCAAATTAGGTTAGATTCTAACCCACCACTAATTGCCAAGTATAATAATTAATAAATATTTATAAACTAAAAATGGTGTGTTTCAGTGCACCAACATGCAGTCGAAATCAAAATTTGTTCTTATATCAAAATTTGAATTGTGCGCCAAGCACAGTGGTACGAACATGGCGGTCGAGCACTCCTGTATAATCTAGCACCTTAGGTCGAGTGTCTCCAAGCCAAAAATTCACGTTCGTGAATGTGCTTCCATGTTTACAAACACACCAATTAACCTAAAAAAGATCTTTACAGAAAAGTCCTTGTAACATTTCAAATCAAGTAAAATCTTTACAACTTGAGTTTACTCATTCAATATCTTCGTTATTGTATCGATTACAAATACACTATGACTTTAAAAGTTTTTTATCAAATTATAATAACTGTCAAGTGGAAAGTTACTTCTCTGAAACTTGTTTCTTTTCGTGACAATCTGTTAACGAAAGTGGTTTTTTTGGACGACATAATTTGATTCCTTGGGAGACGTTTTCGAAAATGAGTGAAATTGTACACCGCAGTAATTCTGTTTTGTTGCATCTTCATTGGAGCCCGAAAATTGATTCTATTTAACACTATAGTTTTTTCCGTGTACGTTGATGCGTATTGAAACTTTCGATATTTCCGTTACTGTTATTGCCAACAACAAGAAAAATCATTCCTGATTTTGTTTCGTTTCGTTATTAAAAGGAGGAAACTAAAACAAATCAAATTTTTTAATTATTCGAAAAGGTATTTCGGGGCAAATCCTTCTAAGGGATCTAACAGTCGCAAGTATGAGAGCTAACACAACCCGGGTGCTCTAGAAAATTCACCAGGTCTCTCAAATATTCCTCGAGGAATGTTGAGACCCTGCGTTCCGGCAAAGACTAAAACGCGTTTCCGAGAAAGCGAGTATGGTTCGGATTGAACAAGAAGCTTACCAGGTCGAGTTTTATCATTCTTCGGAGACACTTTGCCATTATGAGAACTATGACAATCCAGGTGCTTCAGATGATTCCACAGGTCGCTCAAACATTTTCTTTGAGGAATTTTGAAACGCTGTATCCATGCGAAGACTAAATTAAGTGTTCTTAAAAAAGTAAAGATGACCTAGGTCCGCTCGAGTGCATACCGGGTCGAAATTTAAGTTTCCTCAGAAATATTTGACAACTAAGCCTCCTAACCTCCAGCAAGCAAAAAATCGTTTAGTTTTTTTTTTTTTGACACACAGCCGCTAAATTTTTTAAGAATAAGGTTAGGAATTGAATTTTCCTGACGAATTTCTAATTCAATCTAGTAAAATATATTTCAGGGACCTGATGAATCGTATAAAGCATGATTGTAGCCGCTGATAGTAGACTTTCAGGCCTTTGCAGAGGGTTAATTTGAAGAAAAATTTTAACCTAAGCAGGAACTTAGGACTTCAAAATTCCGTGAATAATATGTTTGAGTGACCTGGTGAATCCCCTGGAGCATCCGGGTTGCCGTATTCCTCGTAATTACGACTCTCAGATTCCTCAGGAGGGTTTGTTCTGAAATTTCTCCAGATAATGATAAAACTCCACCTGAAAAACCTCCTGGTGAACTCAGACTATTCCTATTTTCTCGAAGGAGCGTTTAGGACTTTGTTGGAATGTGAGGTTTTTCAATTTCTCGAAGAATTTGTTCGAGCGACCTAGTGAATCCTCTGGAGGACCCAAGTTGTCTTAGTTCTTATATTTTCGACTTTTAGAAATTTTTGCGACTTTGGGACTTTTTTGGGATACCTTAGAATGGTTTGCCCCGAAGTGCCTTCAAGGAATGTTTGAATTTGATCTGGTAAGTCTCCTAGTGAATCCTAGAAATCCTCAACTATATAATTTCCTCATTCATTAAATTAGAACAATTATTAATAGTCATCAAGAAACGTTGATTTCGTTATTCAATTTAGTTTCCTTCTTTTAATAAAGATACAAAACAAAAGTAGAAATGATTTTTGTTGTTGATGGCAATAACGATTACCTAAATAACGAAACATTTGATTCATCCGAAAATAACGTATCGCAACGTAACGACAGTTTCATACGAATCCCTGTTCAATGGAAATTGATCCCTATCCAAAAATGAAAGTTGGAGTCAGCATCACCTCATGTCATAAAAAGAAAATCTCATAAGCAAAGGAATCATAAGTTTTCACATTTTCAGTTTTATAGACACACACAAAAACGACGAATTTCAAAAGTATGGCGATTCGGTGTTGTCTTGAGCTGCAACAAAAATGATCCCACTGTTTTTCTGTTAACAGTTAATGTTTTTGAGAAGTAAAAGTGCAGATAATTATGGAAAAAAGGGTGGGAGAAAGGGGTTGATATGTATTTAATGTCAACAAAACCGGGTACGAAGAAAAGGAATTCACTAATGTAAGGATCAACTGGGCAACAGTAATTGTGCATGTAATTTCGAATATTGAAGAGTGGGATAGGGTAAGGAAAATGAGTATAGACACAGTAAAAAGGAATCATTTTTGTTGCAGAGCATTTTGCTTCAGCGATCATTTGACTCTCGAGATCATAATGATCAGTTGATTTGGTTCATTTTGATATGCTTTCAGGGTCATGTGTCAGACTAAACAAAATGGCCGCCAGTATGTTGCGCGGATGTCGTAACCTAAATATTTTGTCTAACCACGCGCAAGTGACAACTATACTTAACAGAACATATATTTTGTTATCAAGTTTTGTTATTTTTTAACTTTTATAGTACACTGCACGATCAGAAGTCATACAAGGCCCGCATATGAGCCAAATATATTCCAATAACGACGGCCATAATGGCTTGACCTGATGCATGACCTCGAATCAGATTATCATATGATCTCAAAAATTGATCATTCATTTTGGCCGATCAAAATGCTCTTGATTTCGGTATCATTTCGAACATTATTTTTTACTGTGGAGACGTGAGTAGAGTCAGGTCATCAACCATTAGGGATATGACTAGGAGGTAAAGAGAAAAAGTAAAAAGAAAAGTAAAAGAGGGGAAAGGAGAAAAACAGAGGATGAAATAATAGAGAGATATGTGTGGGCAGAGGAAGCAAAGAAAGATTATGTAGAAAAGGCAAGAAAACTCAAATTCGAGAAGGTGGACTTAAATGAGGTCAAGGAGGAACTGATAGTAAAAGTAAAGGAAGCGTCATATGCATATGCGGATGATATAGTGTTCTTAGTAAGGAAGGAAGAGGTGTTGAGAAACACGATGAAGAGATTTGAGAAATGCCTGGAGCAAAAGAAACTGGTACTGAATGTAGAAAAGTCGAGAGTAATAGTCTTTAGAAAAAGGGGTAGCAGGAAGGATTGTAAGGAATGGGAGTGAAGAGGATTAAAAGTTGAAGAAGTAAAGAAATTTGTATATTTAGGATTTTTGTGTAAAAAGAATAAGAACACTAGAGAACATGTGAAGGAAAGAATAAAGAGAGCTGGAGTGGTAATGAAAAAGGTGTGAGGTATGTGGGAAAAATTATTCAAAGACGACTTCAAAAGGAGAATGTATGAGGCTCTAGTAGCAAGTATAATGATGTATGGAGTACAAGTAGAAGGCTAAAAGGAATACTGGGAAGTAGAAAGAGTGCATGAAAAATATATTAAGTGGACTTCGGGATTCGACAGATGCACGCCTTGGCATATAGTGTTAGATGAAGTAGATATAGAGAAAATGAAAATTAGAGCGGGAAATAGGGCATTCAACATTCAAGAAACTCGCTTCCGTTTTACACCTTATAGACAAATTAAGTTTACACCCATACTTGTTAATCATCATAATCATTTATGACGTTAGCGAAAAGTCACATGACGACTGAGAAAATATTACCGTATAAATATGTCAATGGAAATTGATATCTATTAAAAAATGAAAGTTCGAGTCAGCATCATCTCATGTAAGAAAAAGAAAATCTCATTAGCAAAGGAATCTTAAGTTTTCACATTTTCAGTTTTATGGACACAGTTAATTTTTTTGAGGAGTAAAAGTGCAGATAATTAGACTACATTAACAAAACGAGATAATTGTCCAAGAATAAAGCCACAATGATTATTAGGTACTACTTGTGAGGTGGAGAAATCAGAGGCACGCTTTATTGTGATTTAAAATAATATTTGATTTTACAGGAAACAAGATAATGGTAAGTGCAGAGTTGCACACGTGGAGATTCGAGAACAAAAAAAAAACAAATAGAGAAAATGGATGATGGATGGCTGTAAACTTGTTATTTTATTGTGGGGTTACGTGGAAACAAGAAACAACTTGCAAAAGTATATTTCTTCCTATTAGGACGTGGCAATTAGTGTAGTGTCGCCGAAGGAGAGTACAACTTTGAGCAATGCAATTAGAGACATAAATGGTGTGTCGTATATAAATAAACCTTATGACAGATCTTTCAAAACATATGTACATATATAGAAACCGTTGAGAAGGTTTAAAATATTTATTCAGGCGTGAGACTTTTTAAAAAGCTTTCAACAATTGTTCATTCACAAATAATTGAAATTTTGTCTCTTACTATAATTGAAAATTACATAAATATTCAGGAATAGTTTCAGCGTGGACTTTGAGGTTAATTTTGTGAATAAATGAAAGAGGGTAAGAGGATATATTCACTATTTTTACCTTTCATAATTTTATACCTAACTTAAATTAATTACTAATCCTCTTTATTCAAGAAAATATTATTAAAAATAAAAATAATAAAAAGTGAAGAATAAATAAAACCATAAATAAGAACTAATATCTTAGACTTAAGATGGTTACAGCCCAAAATGTCTAAGGCACTTTTTTCGTTGGATATTTGTACCAAACTGAATATTCTGCACGGGGCTTTCTCGGTTTATGTTACCAGGCATGAACGCACTTTAGTAATGCAATCAAATGATCTGATAAGAGTGGTATGAATAATTTGAAATATTGGACAGACTGGTTTATTAAAGATTAATCATCATAATCATGGACCATAATCATTATCATTATTGAAACAAAAGGAAATTATATCTTAGACTTAAGATGGTTACAGCCCAAAATGACGAAGGCACTTTTTTAGTGTGTAGTGATCTGATAAGAGTGATATGAATAACTTGACATTGGGCAGTCTGGTTTATTAAAAATTAATCACCATAATCATGCATCATAATCATTATCATTATTTAAAAAAAAAATTATATATCTCAGACTTAAGACAGTAACAGCCCAAAATCTATAAGGCACTTTTCTAGTTGGCTATTTGTACCAAACTAAATAGTCTGCATGATACTAACCCGGTTTACATCCTCAGTCATGAACGCGTTTTTATAATGCAATTAAGTGATCTGATTAGAGTGATATGAATAATTTGAAATTTTGGGCAGACTTGTTTATTAAAAATTAATCACCATATTCATGCATCATAATCATTATCATAATTCAAAAAAAAAAAGAAATTTTATCTTAGACTTAAAATGTTTACAGGCCAAAATGTCGCAGGCACTTTTTTAGTTGGATATTTGGATCAAACTGAATATTCTGTACGAGGTTATCTTGGTTTATATCATCATCCACGGACGCACTTCTGTGATGCAATCAAGTGATCTGATGAGAGTGATATGCACAATTTGACATTTGAGCAGTCTGGTATAATTTTTAGCTCACCATCAACGGGCTGAGTTGCAGCAAAGTGCATTATGGGGGGACCTACAGTTTAAGGTGAAATCCGAACCATCAGGCCCTCGGTAAAAGTATAGATAATTTCTAGAGGTACTGGTTCAGGGATCGAACCCCGGACCTCCAG
>JAUMHM010000048.1:2519340-2543004 GCA_032362435.1 Melikaiella ostensackeni
TTAAAAACTAGGATAGAAAAATCGTCGTCACTTTTAACCAATAGTAAAACAGGTCAAAGTATGAAATCTACGCCTCCGCAGTCTCACTGGTCCGAACTTGTCTCCAACATGTTCCGACATACAACCCGCGAACGGTCTCACGATTATAAACTTCATTAACTCTGTGGCATATTTACGAGTGACGAGCTCGTACCTTCAAAGGTTCCCGCCGCGACAGCTTGGCGTCAACACCCTTTGGACTCTAGCGGCCTTTAGCTTTTCCGCTCGCTTCTGTTCACTTACAATCTAAATCACACATTATTTATTTCTAGTATACTCGAGCCTCCTCTAGTTGGCCGATTAATTTCTACGCATAATTATAAGAAGTACGCATTCCTTATATTATTATTATTATTTTACCAACATTTAGAGTGGGAAAACAATAATCGTTCTTTTAAGCCAACAATTCCTCAAGAATGGTCAAAATCTTACTAAAAACCTTCAAAATTAATTGGGTCTTATTAACAGCATTTAAGGTTATCAAAATTCTATCAGTCTTGCGTCTATTCTTCAAATTTTGTTCGCGCCAAGATTCAAAACAGCGGCCATGCTTATTCAGCGCCATCTAACAAATCTTAGTACGCAAGTCAACATACACCATTACAGTGGCGCGAAAAAGCGCCACACTGTGTCCGTCAGTGACACTTATGTTCAGTGGAAAAAGTAATGCAAATGCGACATGAAAATTTCCACTTTTCAGTACCTAACCTACTTGCCTTTTCATGGATAATACGGAAAATTTGAAATATTCATCACAAAAAGATATGGGGCTATTTGATCCAGAACAGCGATTAAAAGCGCTTTCGGAAAATAGTACAGCAATCGAGGTGGATCATAATGCTCCTCCTAGAAGGTATATATTATATATACAATGAATTAAACTGATTCAAGGCTTAATTATATGCACAGAATATGTGTTAAATTGATTATTTTATGCTTTGGAATTCAAGCGAAGGATTTCCTTCGATCTAGAGTAATTGCTTATTAGACTACACTCAGAAGAATATTCGTGCAACAAAATGTTTTATTGGTTCAAAAAAAACGTAAAAATTTCTGATAGAAAGTTCTTCCCGAGCTTTTCGGAGATCTGAAGCAATTCTTTCCGAAAATTTCTGATAAAAAATCAATATAACATTTAAAGCAAAAATGCTGGTAATTTTATTTATAATTGATTTATAAGCTATTTGCACTAATTTGAATTTTTTGGTCAACATTATGTCAAAATTCCTGATAGAAACGAAAAGCTTCGGATGCGAATCTCGAAAAGAATTTGAAAGAAAATCGTACAGAAATCTATCCTTTCAGAAATTTTCAGCAGGCTGAACCAAAAATAAGAATTTCAAATAACTATTTATTTGTTGAGAGTTTTTAAACACTTAAATTCGAGCTTAAATTATTTTTTAGGCATTTTACTCCCTATGAAAATGAGGTTAAATGGCAGTCGCTTGCCATTCGAGAAAATAAGTATTTATTATTTATTTATTTAAGTAAGCTCGAATCTTTTCAAAACTTCTAAATATCTTTCGAATTAATGCATTTTCTCTAAATTTGTTTAAAATCCTGCAAAATTTGAAAAATTGTCTTAAAATCTTCCAGATTCTTTTTTGACATATTTTAAAATCTTCAAAACTTGAAAAGTAATATTTTCAAAGCAAACCTAAATCATTTGAAATTTTCCCGGAAATCTTGTTGTCGGTACCGGTTAGTTTTTGTGATTTTTACCGAAATTTTAAAGTTTACAAATTACAGTTTGTTAGCAAAATGTTTAGAAGAAAATTATTTCCCCATATCAAAAAATCATTTGCAATTAAAATTTTTTCTTTTATCACTTATGCTTAGAAACATTCAGAAATGAATTTGATCATGAAATAAAATGACCTATTTGGAAATTTTGATTTTCTAAATTGATGGAGAAAATTTGAAATCTTTATTAGTAGATTCATAATCCTTAGTAATAAATAAATACATATAACCTCATTTAATATAGTGAAAGGGTTATGAATAGAATCCTCTTGTAATTTTTAAAACATGTCAAAAAGTTAAGAATAGAATTGTTGCTTTAATTATTAAAGTATCATTTACAATTTCAATTTTATCTTTTAGAATAAATTTTTATTATTCAAGTTCCTCATTTGGAAATTATGATTTACAAAAGTCGAAAAAATTCATAATTTTTAGACGTAAACATAATTTACAATTACATAGTATAATAATGTCATTTTTTTCAATTTGATAAAATCTGTGTTATAATAATAACAGGAAAGAACAAACTGAAAACAGACATTAAAAGTCATATTCACGCAGTGTTGCAAACAATTAGGTTTTCGACAATAATGTATGCGAGATCTCGTGACTACAACTTTTTAAAACAGGATAAACATTTCAATACACAAAAAAATAAAAGAGGTATTTTAAAAGATTTGTAAGGATTTCCCGCGATTTTATGGGAGATGTGTCATGTATACCAGATTTCAAAAATAGTTAACCTCTCGATCTAATATTTAACAAATTTCATGCTGCTATTTTGCAGATATTATAGATCTGGAGTAGAAATGATTAGGCAAGCAGATGTGTACATGTCTGAAGGAAATTTGGAACGAGCTTACACACTTTATTTGAAGTTCTTGACGTGAGCATTTTATAATATCGATTGCATTTTATTATTATAGGTATTTGTTTTAAATTACAGAAATTCTTTATTTATTTCTATAACTCTAGGATATTCGTAGAAAAAATTAGAGAACATCCAAAATACAATACAGTTTCATCAAAAGATAAATCCTGGAACCAACAAACTCTTCGTGAAGTTCTGCCAAAAACTGAAGAACTTAAAAAGCAATTATTGAACCAGTATAGAGTGGAATTAGCCAAATATTTAGAAGATACTAAGGAAAGAGACAGAATTGAAAAGGAAAGAGTTAAACGAGAAGAAAAGCAAAGGTAATGTAATAATAGATTTAATGCTTTCACGATGATTCATTGTAATAAAAGGAGATATTTCGGGTTTCAATCGTGTGCAAAACTACGAATCTTTTTTTATTATAAAGGTAATGTAATTTCGTAATAATCTATAACTACTAATCGAAGAGGCCATACATACATTCAGAAAGATTTATTTTGGAATAGGAAACCGAAGAATCCTCAAAATTTAGAGTGTCAAAGAATAGAAAAAAATCGACCAAAAATGTAGATAAAAAGGAGCCCAGACATGCTATATAATGTAAAATTTTCCATAATTATTTCCATTTTTTTTCATGTCTTACAATTTAAAACTTTATGAAAATGATTTTTGAAAAAACAGAAGTAGAATATTTAGAAAAACTGAAAAGCAAGGAAATTTCATAAAAATGATAAAAAATAATGTGAACAGTTTGATATTAATAATGAACAAAAATTAATGTGATGAATAGTCAGAAAAGAAAGCTTAGGTTGTTTCCTTTTAACGACTTTAGGTTTAAAAATCGACATCTTATAATGGCTCTTTTAATATCAATTTGAAAAATTTTGTTCTCACTACGTTTCGATCGGGTTCTTTATGCCCTTTCTATTGAACATAAGCGTTTTTTATTGGTATGAAGAGAGTCATCAATCGTTGAAAAATATGGTATCCGCACAAAACCTACCAAACGCTTATTTTTACGAATGAATAGTAATACGTCCATTTTTTAACCTGAACGTATTTAAAAGAAAAAATCTGAGCTTTCTTTCCAGAAAAAAAAGAAAAGAACCCTACATTCTAAAAAAGTCTAATTTATTTTTAATCTTCATTTTTGAAGGTCAAATGTTTTTGTTTCAAACAATGCTTATGATTAATAGAAAGGTTATGAAAACTCCTGTCGAAACTGTAGTAGAATTTTTTATTTGTATTAACAGAGTTATAAATCACCGAAATTATTTATTATTTCAAAGGTTGAAGGAAGAAGAAAACAGGAAAAAAGAAGCAGCTACAAAACCGAAAATAGCAATTAGTGCTGGTGCTGTAACCGGCGATAACACAAAACCAAAGAAATCTTTTACTCCATCTTCAGTTCCCTCAGAAGACAAGTAATTTCAAACTATATACTTTAACGCGAATTTTCCTCTCATCTAATTTTCATGTTATTGATCATTAATACAATTAAACCTCACAGGAAAATTCCATCCGTTGATCGTTCGACGAAACCTCATCTTCAGGATGATAAACTCAGTTTGCGTGATTTGATTTTACCAACAGAACTAATGAACGGTTTCTTGAGACTTGCTGCCCCAAATACAATGAGTAAAAAAGAAACTTGCGGGGTTTTAGCAGGAAAATTGGAAAGAAATAAGTTGATTGTCACACATTTGTTGATTCCACAACAGACTGGATCTGATGATTCCTGCCTTACACACAACGAGGAAGATATTTTTGATTACCAAGATCAGTACAATCTTATTACTCTTGGCTGGATACATGTACATATTTTGTCTACAAATAGTTCATAATTATCCAAAATTTCTAAATTTTGTTATTGTATATATCTTTTTTCAGACGCATCCAACTCAAACTGCTTTTCTGTCGAGCGTGGATCTCCATACACATTGCGCTTACCAACTTCTGATGGCCGAAGCGATAGCCATTGTTTGTGCACCTAAATATGATGAGTACGTACACATTTTAAATATTATTTAGGTACAATATATTTTATCATAAAAAGAAATCTTTGTTAATTTCAGAACCGGGTTTTTCGTTCTCACTCCAGAATATGGACTTGACTATATTGCAAATTGTAGAGAAAGTGGATTTCATCCTCATCCGACTGACATACCACTTTACGCAGTAAGTATAAATCTCTCTATATTAGAAAAATATTTCGTCGCCGCCGCTGTTTGAGGAATCGAGAAAAGTATCACATTTTCCCTTTCACCCCGTTCCTAGATGCCACCTTTTTCTGTCCACTTACCCCCAGATACCACTTTTTTCCGTCCATCCCCCTAGATACCATCTTTCCCCTCCATCCCTTAGATAACACCTTTTCCAGTCACCCACCTCCATGTACCACGTTTTTCTCTCCACTCACCCCAGAAAACACCTTTTTACTTCCACCTTCCCTCCCAGGTACCCTCTTTTACCTTCCATCAACCCCAAAAACCACATTATTCCTTCCATCCCCCAAGATACCACCATTCACTACCATATATCACCTTTTTCCTGACACCTCCTTCCCAGTTACTACCATCTTATCCCTTCCACCGACCCAAAATACCATACTGTTCCTTCCATCCTCCCAAGATAACATCTTTTCCCCTCTCGCCGTCGCCGCTGTTTCAGGAATCCACATTACCCCTTGTGCCATATTTTAATATATCTCTTATATATTATCTAACTACCCGTTCAACCTTCTTACTTACCCAACCAACATCCTTAACTGCCAACCTAAATAACCACAAAAAATACAAAAAAATATGTTAAACCTGAAATGGGGGTTAGCGCACGCAAGACGGGAAATTGTATCTTTGTAAAGAAATATTCATTCTTATTCGTTTCTTCTTGCAGAAAGCAAAACATTGTAAACTGGAGCCAATGGCCAACGTAGAAGTAGTTGACCTGAGAAAAAAATAAGTCCTATCGTTGCAAACTCGATAAAATAATGCAACTTTTCGCAAGATTGATTTTTATGAATCTGTAATAACTGTAACTCTACTTTTTACTTTTTACTTCTCTTACTTACTTACTTTTACTTATGTTTTACTTTTTACATTTTTATAATCCAACTACCTATTACTGTTGAAGTTTTAGACATTTTTTTATGATTTAAAAGATATTTTTTCAAGTCCTGTTGATTGTTTTAATTCTACATATATTTTATCAAAGTTGATTTTCACGATACTGCCGAACAAATTCTGGTTTTATATTAAACAAGATTCTTAAAATTGAAAAGAATTTTAAAAAGTGGAGTTACATTCTGAATGCAATGCACCTAGTATAAAAAACGGCAAAGTTGTAATTTCTATTCCACGCATAGTACACCAAAAATATTCGGCCAAACTTTTTTATATCTCTATTTTTTATATTATATAAAATTTATTATTTATTATTATCATCTATTTATTATATAAAAGAAAATTTTAAAAAGTTTATAAACTATTTTTCGACTTCCACATTCCAATTAAAAACTGAAAATACTATTGCATTTACAAAGTAAACAAAGTTTGACCAAATAATTTTCGGTACTGGCATGCACAAAAGATATATTAGGGGCGTTTCCGTGGATTTTCTTTATTTTTTGGTTATTTTGTAGTCCCGGAGGTTAGCAATATGTGTGCCAAGGAATTCAACCAAATTTTAAATATTTGCGAAAATATTTGCAATTAAAAATTTGGGTCACTTTTTTTTAGGATTTTTAAACTCTTTTGTTATTGATCCTCCAAAAAATGTCTTAATACAAAGTTACGCAGAAAATATGGAATTCTTTCAAAATTGGAAAAATAACCAGATGTCAATTTTTGCATTATTTGTTAAAAAATAATTTTTTATTTATGTTCGAGTTGGAGGCCTAGTTCAGGCAACGTACAGCGCGGAGCTTTGCGTCATGGAAACTTTGTAAATGTATTACTTAAGAATTTCGAAAAACTTCTACCAAATTTCGTGGTTCATTTAAGAAGACTTGAAATTTAATTTATATTTTATTGTTTTTCAGTTTCATCACCTTCTTGAGGAAGGATGGATAAAAAATTGTTTTTTAAATAAGCAATGCAACGATTATAGTTTTTTTTTCGAAAAATTTAATATTTTCTGCGCAACTTTATATGCAGACATTTTTTCTAGGATCAATAAAAACTGCGTTAAAAAGCTTTGAAAAAAGTGACCCAGATTTTCAGTTGCAAATATTAAAAATTTTGCAACATCCTTTTGCACACGTATTTCTAACCCCAAATACTACAAAATAGCCAAAAATAAAGAAAATCCATGACTTGTGTCAGTTGCCTTTGAAATGAAACGCCCCATTAGCAAATTTATCGATGAATATAATTATAAAATATATAAAATGATATATTTATGCATATAGTGCAAAAAATATTAGATCTCTCTAATGCAATTAAATTAACGAAAAGTGTATGTGTATAATATAAGCAATAATTTATTTATAAAAAGATGCATTTATTCTCAAAAATTTATTAACAATAACCTTCAAACCTAATATTTCAAATGCTCGGTTATAATTAACCAAATCTATTAAACCACACAGCTGGGGGCATCTATGGTACTAAATATGTGAGGAACTTATTCCATACACGAATACAAGTACGGAACGTGCTCCGAAATTCGGTATCACTTTATTCCGTCTTATATACATTTATTTCTTCTTTCTCTCCACTACAAGTGGTCCAACATTATCACAGTGTTCTTTGTTATGCTTTCCATGAGTACCATCGCAGTATGGCCACTAAATTTGGAAAAAAACAAACAAAAGTATAAATTATTGATAGTCCTGTAACATTAAAAAATAGAACTTTCAGTATAATATTTGTAATATCATTTTGGTATTCGATTTTTTGAGTTAGAGTATTACATCCTGAATTAATGGTCACAGCTTATCCTAAAAATACTTTTCGTTAAACCCTTTTAAGGCCCATATTGACTAGACATTTCAAAAAGGCTAATAAATAGCTATTTGTGATACAAGTGCACAAAATATGTGATTGCTTACGATTGAGAATTTCTCAGAATGAGCTGAAGGCGAATGCTAAAATCACAATTTTTCGCAACATCCGTCCGAGAAAGTTGCAAGCCGGTTTGCAAAGTTCCTTATCTCTGAGGTGCGCACGCACAACTTTACCCACCGATGTGCAAAATACCTATATTTCAGAGTGTGCAAATATTCTCACACCGTCGACTGCAATGAGGTACTTTCAACTTTCGAAGTCCAACTTTCGAGGTGGGTGTTGCAAAAAGAGAGTTTCCAGACACAAATATACCAGTAAAACTTTTATCGAGAATGCAATAAACCGTAAGCAATCTCTGATCGAAAATCCAAAAGTGATTTGTATTTTGTGGTATCAGAATGACGTTGATATAACAGCCAGGAATTAACAACACAAGAGTCAATTAAACTAAAAATGACTCTCAAATAATATCTCTTTGCCCTTATATCAATTCTGTACAACTCAACCAGCATATTGTGTAGATCTACTCCTCCTACATATTCGTTGTACTCAAACAAAATATGAGGAACTGGAAAATCTTTGTACTTCTTCCTCGAAGATGACCAACTTGTAACTGATTTCAAGGGATGAACTGAGGAATAAGAAGAAGCAAGATAAACAGGTCTATGTGCCCCCCACCATTTCAAAGCAATTACATTCGTAGATTGTTCTGTCCGGTACTCGTAAGCCCCTTTTCCTCTTTTTTTGAGCTCGGCATCACTTTTGAAAAGACAACCTGGCAATCTTGATGCTCTAACCGTTCCTAAAGACAATAATCCTCTTTCTTTAAGCGCTACGATCAGATTATGCGAGTTAAATTTACTATCAATCAGTATTTTATAGTTCGCAGCAGGTAAATTTTCACAAAGACGAAGAACAATGTCCCCGTTAAGTCCAAGACCAGACGTACTTAGTAGGACATCTTTCCCAAGGTATAACTCAAAATCATACAAGATTCCACTTTTTCCACATCTTGCGAACATTTTAAATCCCAGACATGAACAATTGTACCTGCAATTCTGACCCTTTTTAGCCCTCTTTCGAATATATTGATCTAAAGAACTGTTGTGTGCCTTGAAAGGAATGATCATCTCATCAACTGAATTATACTCCTCGCTTTTTATTTTTGACAAATTTTTTCTTAGAGCATCTATGAAAGGACGGATTTTATAAAGTTTGTCGTAATCCTGATGGTCCCTTGGTTTCACTTTGCTATTATCATTAAAATGCAGATATTGTCGTATTTCTGAAAATCTACTTTGAGACATTGCATCTGCGATTATCGAAAGCGGGTCGAGTCTCTCCAATAACGACTAAAAGCTGGAACTTTGATCACACCACTTAGTATATAAATTCCCAAAAATTGTTCCATTTCTTTATCTGTTGTGTTGATAGATCTTCCAGATTTTTGGAAAGAATAAAGGTTTGTTTGAGCAGCTAGCTGATGCATCATTTCAGTCGTGAAGAACTGCTTGAAATAACGCAAAGGAGGAATATCAGGAACTGGTCTTACAAATCTGATGTTGCAGTTTGTATCAGAAATTTTAATGTCTCGTGATTTCCAACGGAGTGATCTTGCTCGGAGTCGATTAGAAAGAGGGGTGTCATCTTCAGAGTCACTGTCACTTTCTACGCCCACAACTTCTACATTGAGCCCTATTTTCAGAGTTGAATGAGACTCTGGATCTTTGAAAGTCTCTAAAATAATTCCTTTCGGACGAAATAGTATCTCGTTTTCCTCTTCAGATTCTTCGCATGAAAGACTTAGATCGGATACATCTCCTTCCATCAAAAGCACTATGTTTCGACGGCTTGATCTTTTACGAGACATCTCTGAAAACTAAAAAGGAAGTTTGCAGGTGATATCACCAAGTTTAGACGAGTTCAATCTGTTCATTCAATGCAGAATCTTGTAACGTTCAGGGTGGTCACTCAAATCTTGAAAAAATATTCCTGTCAGTTTCACGGTTTATTCCCGCGGTTTTCTATCACTCAAACACTTTGAAACTTTAGAAATTTCAATTGAAAATAATTTTAAAATCAAGCAAATTGAGTGGTAACCTTTAAATATTAATCTAAAAGGGTATACAATTGTGAAATTTACTACAATTAAAAACATCCTGTTCTTTCCCGGTCCAGTGGCTGTCCTGGAGATTGCAATTTGTTAGCATTACGAGAGAAGAATCTATTCAAATTTCTTTCGTTAATAGTTCAGCCAAGTTCTTAGTTAGAGTGGTCCAAAAAAGTCTTTTTTTAGTTTTTTCGTAGCCATCATGGAACCACATCGACTGTCCCGCAGAATAAGTCATCAACAAATTTTTCCGAAAACAGCGTATCAATATCATGCTTCGCTAGAGTGCCGTATCTCTATTTACCAATACATAGAGATAAGACACTCTAGCGAAGCATAATATAGTTGATGCGCTCTGTTTTCGGAAAACTTTATTAATGACTTATTTTTCGGGACAGTCGACATGTCCCTCTGGGCTACAAATAAACCCAAAAATTTTAATATATTTTTTAAAAAATATTTAGAGGTCTAGAGGTCGCTCAAAGTATTTTTACGTCAAAAATGGTGTTTTCATGAGTTTTTCATTTTTCAGTCACAGATATATATTAAGGCTACAAATGTCTTTTCTGCATGAAATTTGTGGTAAATGTATAGCAAAAAAAAATTTTTTTTTTAGATTAAACAAAAAAATTTGGCGTCTGTACAGGTCATAAAAATTGCAATTTTGTAGGAACGTTTAGATATAAAAGCACATTTATATTCCTAAACATTTTTTATAAGGCTTACCAAAATTGTGGGATACTCTATATATAATAGGGAAAAAATACTACGGAAATAAGGTTGAAATATTAAAAATGAAGCTGTGAAAAATCACCAAAAATTATTATTGTTTATTTTTCCATGTAATAACAATTATAATTATTATATATTACCATTTGTTTAGAAAACATCTTCGACTCTCAATCCCTATGAAAAAATGAAAAATTACTATTTTTAAACAATTTCGCCAGAATAATTGCTAAATTGTTATTTTTATTGTATTTTAATCACATCTAACATTGAATATTTATTGATCACTTACATTAATTTTTGCCTTCTAGTCGCTTTACAAAGTTGAATTTCTTGCGAAGAGGGTGTTGTTTCCTGTGTTTCTTAACGACCTGAAGTAGATACTGTTTCTGGCTTTCCTGTTTTGTGAGGACAGGATTGAAGGCTTGTATGAGACACACCTCCCTCGGCTACATCGTGGACAACTTTTAGTTTCTGCATTTTCTCTCGAGACTTGATGTATTCACGGTATTCACCGTCTTTTTCCCATAAATTTGGATTATTATTTAGAATATCAAGGAAAACGTTGTATGTTATGAAGATGTCCTTGCTTTTTTTGTCTGTCATAAAATCAGACAAATGCTTCTGCAGAACAGTTTTCTCATTGACGGTAATACATTTTACGGCGTTTTTAGTGCCAGTTTTTTGTTAAGCCAATTACCATGAGTTTTTTATCTTCGATAGATACATAGGAATCAAATAAAGCTAAGCCGGCTAGTGGTTCGCTCAGGTACCATAAATGTCTAGAAAAACTTTCATATAGTACTTCCGAGACCTTAGGATTTATTTCACTGTATTGCAGCAGATCTTGTAGATGTAGATCATTTAATGGGGCCAAAGTCGGGCACTAACAGGTGGACGACTTCTGCAGATTACTCTGACGATGAAGACGTTAAGCTGCTGCATTCCATAGAGATCTGCCGCTCCAAGCTTGAACTGACCTCGTAAAATGTATATTTTCATGGAATAAATTGTTTTTTACATCCTCCTAAATCTGTGATAAGCTCCTGGAGAACAAATTTTGATTCCTTTTTCCGTATGCGAACCCAAAAATACAAGAGTTAAAAAAAGAAGCTCTGTGTAATCATATCGAGGTTGGAATAAAGACAATTGATCTTGGATGACGGAATCCCATGCCATTTCAAAATTTCTAAAACAATATAATTATATCACTGGAATGTCCAAGAAGAAAATCAAATGCGGATTTGACAATAAGCTTGTGAACATGATGTCTTCGAGCGAAGCATAAGGGTTTCTTTCCTAATTTTTGCTGAAGTAACACACCTGCTCCACAATGCAGCCCGGTATTGCTGGCAGTCGTGTGAAAACACATAGATGTTGCTCGTTCTATCAGCTTCCAATCCGTTATTGCCTCATGTATGGCACTAGCCTGGGCTTCTCCTGTGCCTGAAGAAATTGATGGAACCCCTGATAGTTTCTCGGCTTCTTCACCTGTCACCAAAATTGCTAATCTGTCCACGCGTTTCTTCGAGATCAAAGCTGGTGACAATTTTCCATCCCAATGAGTAGTCAAAGGAACGTCGCACATGAAAGATTTTTTGATATCTTCAGTCACCTTCTGACGTACAAACACACGCTGTCTCCTAGTTGATGACTAGACTCGCCTGGGTTTGCGGCAGTTAAAATATGAACTGCATTTCGATCACTGACTCTCGTGCGACCTAATGCAATGTAAATCTGTAAGTCTTCACTTAAGAGGGCTGGGTACACCCGTTGGAATTCTGAGATAATAGAAAAACTGGGTAGCAAGCCAGTAGTTTGTATATCACACCTTTGTAAAGATGTAAATTGCGATAAAATGGCCAAAATGGTGAAGGAATTAAAAGAGATAGGTTTTGCTTCGGAACAGAATTCTCCGTACGCAAGTCCTGCGATGTTAACGGACAAAAAAGATGAAGATAAGAAGTTAGTGGTAGATTTTCGTAAGTTGAATCAGCAAACCGAACGCATCAACTTTCCCCTCCCTAATATGGACGATCATCTAGCGCTAATAGGAGAGTGCGAGGTATTTATTACACTTGACCTAGCTCACGGCTACATGCAAGTGCCACTTGCTAAAAAATCTAGACCTAAGACCGCGTTTATCACTCTAGATGAAAGAAATTAGGTATTAGGGCCATTGCGGGATAAACTTGTGCTATTTTATCTCGACGACATTCTGATTTGATTCTGACAATCAAACTATTAAAATGTTCGTTTCTTTAAAAAGACTGTGTGAATTATCTAGGGTTTGTAATTTAAAAAAATGGGTTGGAACCAAACGAAGCAGCAACTGAAGCGATTCTGAATTTTCCACGGCCTGAAAATGAGCATGATTTAAGACGATTATTAGGTCTTACAAGCTTCGTGCGAAGATGTGTACCAAGCTTTGCGTTAATTGCAAAACCGCTGCATAAATTGTTAAGAAACAATGTGCTATACGTTTGGGACGAAACCGCGGAAAAAGCCTTTTAAGATCTGAATTATGGGGGGAAAGCCGGTGCTTCAGCTGTTCAGTCCAAGAGCAGTAACCGAACTGCATACCGATGCATGTTCGAGAGGCTTAGCGACGATGCTCATGCAGTTAGGAAGCGATTAATACCTTCACCCTGTTTATGGGATTAGTAGGCACACTAGCGAAACAGAAGGCCGTAACCACTCTATCAAGCTGGAGTTACTTTCCGTTGTTTGGGCCATTTCGCGTCTCCGAACGTTTTTAATCAGTATAAAATTCACGGTAGTTACTGACTACCAGGCACTAATTTATCCAAATAGAGAAAAATCGATAAACAACCAACTTGTTCGATGGTTTAATCTTTTGGGTAAGGACGATTTCGAGATCGTCCAAGGACCAGGGAATAAAATTCAAAACGTAGACACTCTCAGCAGAGCTCTGACTGAAGACCCAGAAAGTATGTTCGAGATAGAGGAAAAGATGATCGGATCATTCAACACTGTCGGCCCCGAAGACGAAATCTTACTATTTCAATATGGGGATCAAGGATTGAAACGGAAAAAGGAAATTTTGAGCAAACCTGTGGGAGCGAGAAGCTGACGAGAAGTTGGGGAGGTCGAAGGGTACGAGTGTCGAAACGGGATTTTGTACAAACGCGTCGGTACAAGACTTTTATACGTAGTACCTGCATGTATGTGTAAAAGCATTGCGATCGGGTTCCACGAATGCCAGAGTCACACCGGAATCGAAGAACTCGGCTAAAAATTATGGAATACTATTATTTTCCGAAAAACAGTCGTTACTTGAGGCAGCACATTCGCACATGCCTACAGTGCATTATGACAAAGGCTAAAACAGGCATTCAACCACGAGAACTGCACACACCCCCCCCCCCCCCCCCACGGAAAACGACCGTTTGCAAGGGTCCATATTGATCATAAAGGACCGTTCCCAACTACACGTCGTAAGAACCAGTGCATCTTAGTATTAAGGGACAATTAAAAAAAAATACGTGATCATGCGACCAGTAAAGGACACCTCTGCAAGTCATGTGGTGCGAGAAGTGGAAAACATCATCTTCGATTTTAGAGCACCGGAAAGGGTCGTCACAGATAGAGGCTCAACACTCCCAAGGGAATGGACAGGTCGAGAGGACTAATCTGGCACATCTATCAGCGGTTCAAGCCAATCTGATCGAAGCCAGACGTAAAGACTGGGACAAACGATTGAAGAAGGTGCAGCTAGATCTAAACAAATCTCCCAATCAAACGACCGGAAGAAGTCCACTCGAGCCTCTCTTTGGACGTCCCAATCGCCACGATGAAGGAGAGTTGAGGCACCAAACAATCGAAAACGAAACTCAATACGTATCGCCTACAAACCCGATTTAAAGAACGATATGACAACCGATCTAAAAACTTCGTTACGAGGTCGGAGACATCGTTTATATGAAAACGGTACCAACCGCCACTGGAGAATCGACGAAACTCCAGAAAAAGTACAGAGGGCCACTAGTAATAACGAGATTTCACCAGGTGACACGTACGGGGTGGGAGACCTCATAATGAGAAAAAACGGCGGTGCTACTACAGCCCATACGAGTCAGCTGAAAATTTGGCGATCCAGCGAACTACCTGAGGAAGAAGACCTTGACCTTGGTGAAGGTTCTTCTGAAGATGAAGGCGACCTAGAAGAAAATGTGACCCAAGTGGATGGGACAAAACCAACTTCAGAGGAACCAGATTACCCGGAAACGAAAATAGAAACAAAAGTCTCAAGACCAAAAAGGGAAAAACCTATTCCCACACGTTATGAAGACTTTTTTTGTGAAGATCTGGTAACCCCGGTTACATCTTCTTTTTCCAAATGATAGCTGATTTATTATATTACACTTGTATTCTAAACTGTATTTTGATTAGTAAGTCTACGTTCCACATTCTGTCTGGTAACGAAACCTGGCCTTCTAGAGGAAAGGTTTTAAAAGTTTTTTAATCAGTTTAAACAGTCACTATTTTTTTGACACTGTGTCTACGTGGACGCGTTTTTAGCTCGCGTACGGTGGATGCGGACACTGTCAGCCAATCAGTTGCCAGTACGCAACCTTTCTGGACAATCAGGTGGCCCATGGTCCGCGAACGCAAGCTAAAAACGCGTCTATATAGATACAACGTAAAGCTTTAAGTCCACGCGAAACTGGCGTAATTTATGAAAACAAATACAACGCGATGTATAGTTTTAAGTTTTCTTTTTGTACCACAACAAAAGATTAATCATAAAATGTCTCGAGGGCGAGCCCACGTTAGGATGATACAAGGGGGCATTCGGGAAACTCTCGTGGTGCGTAAGAGCAAGGAAAACGTGCGTATTTGATCGTGGCTGTATTTTGAAGGATTAATCTGATAGCAAAAGTCCGAGATTACAATTTTGAGTCTCACTTGGTTCCTGCCCTCCATCTAAATCGGATTTATCAATAGTTAACAATTATTTTGAAGAAATTTGTTAAAAAGAGTAATTTTTCATTTTTGGTGTGGGATTGAGAGTCGAAGATGTGCTTTGGAGAAAAAATGGTGACACAAAAAAGACTATAATTGTTATTACACGGAATAAACTTTTATGACCTGTATAGACATCAAATATTTTGTTTTTAATCTTCAAAAAAAAAAAAAAAATTGCCATAGATTTATCAACAATTTCATGAAGAAAAGACGTTTATAGCTTTAATACATATGTGACTGAAAAATGGAAAACTCATGAAAACACCAATTTTGACATAAAAGTGCTTTGAGTGACCTCTAAATATATTTTTTTAAATATATCAAAATTTGTGGTTCTACCTCTAGCCTAGAGGAACATGTGGTTCCATGATAGCGACTGAAAAATTAAAATAAAATTTTTTTTGGACGACCCTATTCTTAGTCTTTTGTTTTTATGAAAAAGTTGGGCATCTTACCAAAAGGTTGCTTTCGAAAAACACTGAGCACAGATTATTTCACTTTGCAACAAGATCTAAGGTAACTGTCCATATCAAGTGGCCTGAAAGGGTACAAATAAAATAACAAAGGATGAAAATAAAGCTGTGTTCGTCTAAAATAAATGTAATCGTCAGGACCAGGATGCATTCGAAAATAAATTAATCCTCTAAATCAAATCTAAAACACCAGACATTTCAAACAGAACAATATTTGATTACGTAATCGGGGACGATTACTGATTTCATTATCGTCAGAATGAAAAGAATGTTAAACACTTGTCCCTGAATAAAAAATGGGCACTTAAAACTCTTATCTAATACTTCTGGATTCCAACAGTCTTCGTACTTTGAATGGAAACTGGTAAGTTCTATTTTTTTTTCATTATTCATTGTCACATTCATTACTCATTGAGTTACGTTTGAAACCTTGAGTACCTCTCTAATCAAAATCAAGGCAGTTGGTACTTTCTATAAAAATTACTTACATTCTCACTTCTCCAACATCGACAAAAAACTGCTTTCTCTGCTATATTTTCAATGTCGACCACATCAACGACTTTGCTAGAATCCTTCTTAATTTTGGGATTCACCATTCCGCATGGCTAAATTTATGAAAAAAAATTAATGCATATTACACAAATAAAAATAGTTAACCGATTAAAGATTACCATGAGTTAATAATAAATTATCATTGAATCCATTATTTTAACATGCTTCTAAGCTAATCTAGTAAAGAAAACGTACTGTCTACTATTACTGAATTTTCCATAAGACTAACCCATTTCCAGCTAGTCCAATACATTACTAAATATTATGTTTATAATAATCAATATGACATTTTATATGAAACTTTCATAATCACTGTATTTTAATACAGTACGTTCCGTTACAAAATACCGTTTAGGCTAGTTTTATGGAAAATTCCGTAATAGGAGGCAGTTCCTAAAAAAATGAACTTACTGGTCTAGCTAGAGGACAAAATGCTCTATAGGACATGTAGCCTAGTCCGACTAGCATAGCAGTTGGTGGAATCAAACTCAGCCAATCTCTCACTGAAATAAAATTCAAGCCAATCAAAACGAAGAAGGAATTAGAAAAGATGAAAAAAGAGAAAGTGCAGAACGAACAGAGGTTGAGTTAATGGGAAGAAAAATCGAGTCTGCACAGGTAGGAAATTTAGAGAGAATTGCAAAGAATGTAAGTGGAGTGGAAAGAGAGTTTGAAAAAAGGGAGAGCTAGGACAGGAAAAACAATTTTACAATAGTTGGTCTAAACGCGGAGGAGGGAAATAAAAGGGTAAAGGTAAAGGAGTTTCTCGATAAAAAATTTGGGAGTAGGTGGAAAAATTAAGAAAGTAAGAAGACAAGGTACAAGCGGAAAAGGGGTCTTAGAAGTGGAAATGGACTCATGGGAAGCGAAGAGAAGTCACGAGAAACAAGAATAGGTTAGGTACAATAAAAGTGTATGTGGATCATGACCTAACATACAAAGAAAGAGAGATCCAAAGGAAGATAATAGAAACAGGTAAGGAAGAAAGGAAACACCGAAAGACGGTTAGGATAGGTTATCAAAAAATTTGTACGCAAAAATCAAATTACCGGAAGGCTTTAGATGGGAACTATGAGGAGCAACAAGAGAAAAAGACGAAGGTCAGCCAGTGGAGGAATTATAACGGGAGTCAGGGAGAGCATACGAGTATAGAGGAAAAAGAATTAATAAAAGTTACTTTAGATGGGGTGCAGGAGAGGAAGGTAAAAATAAATGGAAGGTGGTACAGAATAGTGACAATTTATAACGGGAGAGGAATGAAAAGACAACAAAAGAAATGAGGAGTTACATAAGAGAGGAGGAAGAAGAGATCCTAATAATAGGAGGAGAACAATGAAAACTTAAATATTAATTAAACTCAATTATTGCCTGAATATAAAAACATAGAAATTAATATCAAATGTCCTTTGGACTATTTTTACATTCTTTGGTGGAAATCAATTTGCACAAATAAAAATTATGACATAAAAAGCAATCTCCATGAACTCTCTCTTTTATGAAGAAAAATATTTCTACAACGCAACCAAACTCAGTTTTTTACTAATCGATTAAAATTCCTTAATACTATTATTTTTCATTTTTTACCGGTCCCCCAATCACAACCATCCCACTTGCCCAATTTCTATCAATTTCGTTAAATCCGTAATTCCAAAAAGAAACAATCAACGTGAAGAAAAATAAACTTTCTGCGTAGAAACTCCAGACAATAGATTCCACACCATTAAGAGTTCTTTTAATTAAGACATAAATATTTAGGTCGAGTATTGGCCTCCGGCAAATTTTGGCCTCAACGAACTTTCTTTTCTTGCAAGATTTTTTAAACTTGGCCTAAATAGTACAATATTTCACTATTTTATCATGAAATTAAAAAGAATTTGTAAATACACATAAACTGTTATAACCAAGAAAAAAATTGACGGATTTAAATTTTCTATTCGAGCAAACGATCGGTGGAAAAATTTATCACAACTAGAAAACAAACAGGCGCGCTACGCGCCCGATTATTTTGCTTGTCTCACGTAATTTTAAAATTAAAATATAAAATAAATATTGATATAAAATTTTTGTACTTCATTGTATCTATTATTTAAAAAACTTGTCCTTACGAAAACCCCGAACTTGACCTATAATGGTTCAAATGGTAAATATTCTTCAAAATCTAATGATTTTCTATTGACATTAGCAATTTCAGATGAAAAACACTCACCTAACATAACAAAAAATTGTTTAAGATTGTAAATCTTCTTTTATACCTAATGTTTTTTTTTAATCACCAATTTCTGGTGAAAAATGTTAGCATAACCTAACATTGTTAAAAAAAAATTTATGTTCTTTGAAATCCAATGATTTTTTTATTGAAAGTACCGATTTCCGGTATTAACGCAAAAAAACCCTAAAATTTAGAATTTTATAACTAGTACAGTAAATCTGTCATTTCTGTGGGAAAAAAATGACCAAAGCTATCTTATTCCATAAATCGTTAGTGGGGCATGTGAATAGTATGAAACCAAGTTTTCGGGACTCCCCCCTTTGGGGGTTTTGAAAAAAGTCAAAAAGTTTTTGGATTTGATTTCCCGTGAGTACGGTAGGTCGTAGAGAAAAATTTTTTGAACAAAAATTGTAGAGGACTCTATTATTTACAAATTATTTCATGTAGTCGCTGCACTACAACCAAAAATGCACAAAATAGAGGGCGACAAAGTTGCCAAAAATCAGTTTTTGCTCTTTCTCAACCCGAAACAAAATATTTTTGCGGTCGAAAGGATTGAAAAATTGTAGAGCAGGAAAAAGCTTTAAAAACAATAAGAAAGTTTCTTTCTTGCGATGCACCGTTTTTGAGATACGGCGCTTTGAATTTCTAATATCAGGTTATATTCTTGAGAAGTACAGTAAATTTGTCTTTTATTTGTGAAAAAAATACCCGCAGCTATTTTATTTCATAAATCGTTAGTATCATAAAGTTACCGGGGCATTGGAATAACCTAAAACCAAAAAGTCGGAACCCCTCTTATGCGTTTTGATAAAACTTAAAATGTTTTTGGATTTGATTTTCCGTGAGAACGGCCTGTTACAGAGAAAAATTTTTCAAACAAAAAATGTAGAGGACCGTATTATTTACAAATTACATTATGCAGTGTCTGCGCTTCAAGCACAAATGTACGAAATAGAGGACGCCAAAATTGCCCAAAATCAGATTTGCTCTTTTCCAACGGGGAAAAAAAAATTTTTACCATCACGGTAATTCAAAAGTTGTAGAGCAAGAAAAAATGTTTTTAATTGAATTGAATTTACCGCAATGGTCAAAAATTTTTTTTTCTGTTGGAAAAGAGCAAAAACTGAGTTTTTGCAACTTTGGCGCCCTCCATTTCGTACATTTTTGTTCAAACGCAGCGACTGGATAAGATAATTTGTAGATAATACTGTCCTCTACATTTTTTGTGAAAAAAATTTTTCTCTGTAACATGCCGTTCTCACGGAAAATCAAATCCAAAAACATTTTGAGTTTTATCAAGACGCATAAGGGGAGGGGGGTTCGACTTTTTGGTTTTAGGTTATTCAAATGCTTCGGTAACGATTTATGAAATAAAAAAGCTGCGGGTATTTTTTTCACAAATAAAAGACAAATTTACTGTACTTCTCAAAAATATAACCTGATATTAGAAATTCAAAGCGCCGTATCTCAAAAACGGTGCATCGCAAGAAAAAAACTTGCTCATTGTTTTGAAAAGTTTTTTCCTGCTCTACAATTTTTTGATCCTTTCGACCGTAGAAGTATTTTTTTTCGGGTTGAAAAAGAGCGAAAACTGATTTTTGGGAACTTCGGCGCTCTCTATTTTGTGCATTTTTGATTGTAGCGCAGCGACTACATGAGATAATTTGCAGATAATAGAGTCCTCTACCAGTTTTGTTTGAAAAATTTTTATTTACGACCTACCGTTCTCACGGAAAATCAAATCCAAAAACTTTTTGACTTTTTTCAAAACCCCCAAAGAGAGTAGTCCAGAAAACTTGGCTTCGTGCTATTCACATGCCCCAGTAACGATTTATGAAATGAAATAGCTTCGGTCATTTTTTTCCCCAAAACAAATTTTTTCATGACAGATTTACTGTACTATATGACATTTACCGGAATTTCAAAAAATATCATACCCCCACATGACACAATAATTGTTTATTAATTTTTCCCCTTTCTCTCTGTCACTCTCACTTTCTTGCCTCACCACTTTTTTCTCTCGAGTACGGATATTTTCAGCTGAGTGAATGAATAAAAAATGTGTAGACGTAGGAGCACTACCTCGCCCTTCCCCCCTTTTCTCCCACACGAATTTTTTCATCCCTTTCCACAAAACCGTTCCCTTCTCTACCCTCTCTTCAGTACCCTTCCTCCTTTGATTTACTTCTTCACATCATTAACCCCTCACAAAATCTCCTCTTGCAATATCTTGAGATTGACATAAAAAAATATGCTGATAATATAGCTTATTTTTTCAGATGGCAGTTACATCAAAATTTTTCCAATTTTGGTTTTATTTGAGTAAAATTGTCTGAATTTAACGAAAATTATATATATTTTCTTTCTGCGAATGACACATTACATATGCTAAAACAAGAATGGTGGAAATATGTAAATGAGACTCTGAAGAGGAAAATATAAAGAGTCAAAGGAATAGAAAAGCTTGCATGAAAGGATGTGTGGATATAAATGAAGCAACAGACGTATATGCCAGGAAAGGGACGTGTCGCTGGTTTATTAGTATTTGGCTTAATGCAAACAAGCTTTGAACGAAGAAGAAAGAGGAAAGGGACTGAGAGGAACACCAAAACCCACAAATGATGGAGAGTTTACAAAATATTTTGAAACGATTGTCCTTTCCCGAGGATCGCCAGGGTGCCCCTGGAGCCACCGCTGGGGGCCACACCATGCGGGACAGTAATGATGGTGAGTTGCGTGATGGTCAGGCAGATCTCATCGATCAACAATCTGGCCAGCAAGAACATCTGCGACAAACGGCAAACTGTGCCTGATGGGGATGCTTTGGCTAGCGTTAGCGATTTGCAGCCAACCACCTCAACAGGAATACCCTGGGAGAGCATAGACTGGAATACAACCATGAGAGAAGAATTGATGCGTCTCTATTATGAAAGTGCGAAGTTTGAAACTAAACGCGAAAAGGGACACAATTTTAGGATAAATTTCGCTGCAAAGTATCCCAATATACAGAGAGTTGCAGTAAGGGATCTTATTACTAAGGTTAAGGAGATCAGAAATAATCTGCTTATTTTAGAAGACCGAGCAATGGAGATAAAACGACAGGTTGTGTCGGCGGGGAAAAACGTCAATAATGAACATCAGTTGAAGAAAGCTGCACCACAAGATCAAGCGGCGACCGGTCAGGCAATGCAACATCATCGTGCTATTGATATTTCTGCTCAACCTGATGATGATCCAGTGCCACCACATTCTTCAGAGGCAGATGAACAGATGTTTTGCCGCTTTATTTTGTGGCAAAGATTAGTGCGCAATGTGTGAGAAGAGAACACCATCGTCTCTACTCACTTAAGTACCCGCATTTAGCCACGATAATAAAGGAACAGAATTTAGCAGACCAAAAACGCTCAATATCTATCAACAAATTGCTTTCAGCAGTTGAAATAGCTACCATCAAAATGGAAGTAGCACAACACCCTCCTATCTGTGAAATCCCTATGCAATGTGTGGATAATGAAGAGGTTATTGAAGCTGAAGGCATGGGTTCTAGGAATAATGAAGAACAAGTACAGGGCTTGCTAGAACTTTATCCGGACATTAACGTTCCCGTTGATGTCAACAACGAAATCCCAGAAAAACTTTAGCACCTTGGAAGGAATTTTGGTCAAGCTCTACTAGAGTTCAGGGATGTAGAACCAACACAAAAGCATTCTCTGCCAAAGATGTTCGTTACGAGGAATCTGCATGCGCTGATAGAGCACCTGAACAACAAGGTTTCGCCAATGCATTTAAACGCAGAACTAGCTGCGTTACAGGTGCAAGCTCTTGTGTATTGTGCGGCTGTAGCAGTCGTTAGAACGTTGGGCCGTAGAACTAGGCATACAAATTCAGTGTTCGCCTCAGGAAGAGAGCGAGATCCACCATGGAAAATCAGGTTGGATATTGATGACAGCAAAGTAAGGAGCAAATTGGGTTGATTAACTTAATATAAGAAAGGAAAAAGAACCAGAAAGCTGACACGCCATGTTACTAAAATCATTCACCTTCGGAACATCGAGACATTGGCACCAGCTGTATTGGAAGAGATTATAGACTCCCGACGGCAGATACTTGATGTTATTACTGCTAGACTGCGTCGGTACAATAAGAGTAGTGCAAAAGGCAGCAAAAGCGAATCTTTCAGGTAGATGAAGAAAGGTTCTATCGTCAATTAAGTAAAGAGCAACATATCCAGCAAGACACCGAAGTTTCTCAATTGGAAGACATGACTGATTACTGGTCGGGTGTTTGGGGAAAAACAAACAAAAGCAACTGCTGCGTGGTGCCAACTAGAGAAACAAAGCGCAAGCAATAAACCTGCAATGGAGCCTACAAACATCACAGACTCAGACGTTTCAGCGGTTTTAAAAAGAGCAAGTAACTGGAAAGCTCCAGGTCCGGACATGGTGCACAATTTCTGGTGCAAGTACCTGACGAGTGTGCATCATGAGTTGGCAAGGTGTTTCGAAAAGATCATCAAACAACCAGATCTGATGCCAGACTTTATGCTCAAAAGTACCACGTATATGTTGCCTAAAAACCAGATGCTCAAAATCCATCCGAATTTCGACCAATAACCTGTCTCCCAACGATTTGTAAGTGCCTCACAGCTGTAATTACAGATAAAGTTTACTCTCATTTCGACGAGAATAACATCCTAACAGAAGACAAAAAGGATGTTGCAAAAACTCGCGGTGCAGTAAAGATCTAGTCAATATAAACGCCGTGGCCATGACGCAAGCTATAAAACATCAAAGAAACTTGCACATGGCTTACATTGACTACAAGTGAGCATTCCCTTCGGTACCACATGACTATTTACTTGAAGTGTTGAAAGTTTATAAGATCTGCCCACGTATCATCGACTTTCTAGGACGTGCGATGATGCTTTGGGGAAC
>JAUMHM010000048.1:2556016-2566882 GCA_032362435.1 Melikaiella ostensackeni
CAGCGGCCGATAATTAACGTATAAAAATTAATTAATTTGTTTTCAGTGGTTTACACCAGAAGGATTTAAAAGCTTATTGGCTTTAGTTGGCGTAAATGGACAAGGAATTGGTACGAGTGCATTTAGTCGTTGGGTTAAGAATGTATCTGCCCTCGACTTGCCCAATGATCAGAGAATGCAAGTTGACAATCTCATTGACAGAATTTACAAAGACTTGGAAGATGGTATTTTACTTTTTCTTTTATCTTTGAATTTTCCAGGGTTGCTACAAAATCCCAATTTTGAAATTCCCTGACTTTTTCCTGACCCTTATGAATCTTTCTTTCAGATATAAAAACCCAGAGGTTAATTACTCCTGCAATTTGATGTACACTTTTTTCTGAAATCTCGTGCAACCCCATGCAATATTTTACAATCCTTTGTAATCCCCTCTTACGAAAATTTTTATGGAAAATTCAGTATAGGTCCATAATCATTTTCCTGTGATGATTTTTTTATAATTTTTTCGCGATTCTAGAAAAATCATTATAAGAATATCAGTATAGAAATGAATAATGTTAATATATTAAAAGAATTGATGCAAAAAAATAGAGAAACTAAAAACGAATTATTTATTCATTTACTTAACGTAGGATTTCAAATTATTTCAAGGGATTTAACAGGATTCCCACAGATTTTAAGGAATTTTACAGAATTCCAAAAGAGTTAAAAGGTTTTAAATACATCAAGGGATTTTAACGAATTTCAAGGAATTCTAGAGAATTTTTATGGATCTTAAGCGATTTCGTGAGATTTCATAAAAATTTCACGAGATTGGAAATGATTTCAAAGATTTCCAAACATATCAGGAGATTTGAAGGGATTCCAAAGGATTTTAACGTATTTCGAGGGACTTCCACTGATTTTAAGGCTTTTCAAACAATTTTATGGGATTTTTACGGTTTCGAAACATTTCCGGGGGTTTGAGGGATTCCAAAGAATTTCAAGAGACTTAACAAATTTTAAGGGATTTCAAAGAATTTCGTAGGATTTCCAAAGATTTTAAGAGATTTCTACAGAACTTTGGAAAAGACGTGAAATTTCAAGGGATTCCTAACGATTCCAAAGATTTCATGGGATTGTAAGGTATTTCAAGGAATTTCACGAGATTGAAAGGATTTTATCAAATCTCCAAGGCCTACAAGGGATTTCGAAGATTTCTATGGATTTAGACGGTATTTCTTTCGAGAACTTTAATGAATAAGTTTAATTTAATTCATATTCAAGGAAATTCAAATGGTTTGCACTTATTTTAATAGATTTTTACGATTTCCAAACATTTCAAAAGATTTCAAGGGAATCCAAAGGATTTCAAGACATTAAAAAAATTTCAAAGATTTCTAGGAATTTGAACGCTTGTTTTTATAAAACTTTAATGAATAAGTTTAATTTAATTTATATTCGTGGGATTTTAAAAGATTTCAGAGGATTTTAAGAGATTTAAAACATTGCAAGGGATTTCAAAGAATTTTGTAGCATTCCAAATATTTCATGGGGTTTTAAGTAATTTAGCAAGGTTTAAATGACTTTATTCAATGTCCAAGGATTTCTGGGGATTTGTAAGTTTTTTAGAGAAATTTAATGAATAAGTTTAATTAAATTTATATTGAAGGGATTTTAAATGATTTTTACTTCATTAAATGGAGTTTTACAATTCCCAAAGATTCCAAGGGATTCCAAAGGATTTCAAGAGATTTAATGCATTGAAAGGGATTTCAAAGAATTTTGTAAGATTGCCAAAGATTTCAAGGGATTTCAAATATTTTTAGGGAATTCAAACATATCTAAGGATATGAACGGATTTTCAAAAATTCCGAGAGATATAAAGGAATGAAAAAAAATTCCAAAGGATTTTAAAGATTTTAAGTTATTTTAAACGATTCCAAAGAATTTCAAGACATTAAAAAAATTTGAAGGGATTTCAAAGAGTTTTGTAGGATTTCCAAATATTTGAAGGAATTTCTAACTATTTCAAAGATTTCAAAAGAATACAAAGTCGGTTAAAAGATTTCAAGGGATTTATACGGACTTGAATGGATTTAAAAATATTTCCAAAAGTATCAAGACTTCAAGATACTTCAAAGGATTTTCATGGATTTTGATTAAATTTGAAGCGATTTTAAAGATATCAAGAGAATTCATAGGTTTCTGCTGTTTAAAGTTTATGTGGGCAGAATCGTTATTTTTGTGTATAGTACTTCCATATGAGATTGTCAGTGGTCTAAAATAAATCTTTCCTTTGTAGTTTCTCTTCTTTTTACATTGATTCCCTCAATATTTTTTTTATTATTTATTTAAATGCTGATTATGCTATAATCGTTTTCTATATAAGGATTTTCTAAAATTAATTTCCTATTATCCATGGAATCTTTTGCAATCGCATGCAATATTTTTCAGTTACATATATGTAATTTTTTGCAATCCCATGAAATCTTACAATCTTGCAATCTAGTGTACACTAAAAGTCCAGGTAATTAACTCCTCGATTCATACAGAATTTTATAAACTTTAACTTCAGATTATCGAAAATTCTCTGATTCTTCAAAGTTTTCCCTGACATTCCTTGACTTTCCCTGACCAATCTTGAATTTAAGATAATCCATTTAATTTTTCTCCATAATATTATATTGAAAACAAAATATTGTATTAATGTCTATTTTTAATTAATTTTTGCTGGCACATAAACTCCGATTGTTTTTTAGTTTGATAATTGTTTTAGGTTTTCTCTTATGTACTTGGTTTTTAAGTTTAACATATAACATTTTTTATGATTTCAGTTATTTCAACCTTGAGAGAGATACAAAGCCGTGTCGAAACGTCTGATTTTATGGATGTTGACACTTTTATTTATTTATGAAATAAAAGTTTCGTATTTATTTCGAACGGATGACCAACAAAATTGTTCCTTTTCTTTTTTTTTTAGAAATTATTTACAATCTTAAATTCCCTGACTTTCCGGAATATCAATGACCTGTAGCAACCTTGCTCTCTTTTCCTTTCATGAGCAAACATTTAAAAAAAATTTGTTTTCAGTTGTTGGTTTATCATTCCTCAATAATGAGGGTACTGGTCTCTACACTTTACAGTCTACGATAAACCACAGTTGTGAACCAAATGCTGTAGTCGAATTGCCCTATTCAAACAGCACTTTAGTGCTGAAAGCAACTCGAGTTATCCAACCGGAAGAAGAAATTTGCACTGCTTATCTGGACGAATGTCTTTTAGAAAGAAGCAGACACTCTCGACAAAAGGTTTTAAGTTCACTATACTTGTTTATTTGTCAGTGTACCAAATGTTTGTCGCAGGCTGGTGATCCTGATCTTACATCAGATTCAGAAGAAGATTCCGACGATGACATGTCTGATTAAATCATAAAGTTACGTACCGTCAGCCGGGGTAATTATGGATCAAGGCTATTACTCCGCAGAAATTTTTGTTTCTTAATGGGGTTTTACTGTATGTCCTAAAAATATTGTTTATAAAATGTTCAGAAAGTCTTATTACAAAAAAAATCATAAAAGTTATAGAGCAGAAACGTTAATTTATATTTACCCCAAAATGATCCATAATTACCCCGGTTGACGATAAATTTGTACTGCAGCAAAACTTGATAAATCACGTATACATATTTTAATTAAAAGTAACCTGTTTTTCAATCAATTTGCAACAATTTCACTATTTTAAATTTAAACAATAGTTAAACAATGTACAGAATTGAAATATTTGACAAAGAACGGGAAAAAGTGCATAAAATTAACGTTAGAATTATAACAAACGTTAACAGTCCGCGTTTCTTTGGAAACAAAGCGTTGTATTAAAAAAGTTTTTTTATGCATCATGATGCACACAATTATTTTACAAAGAGTCCGATAAAACCTATAACAGCTCAGACTGTACAAATAGAAGAAACATTATTTGTTTCCTATATAAATTTTTTTCCGGATGATAGAATTAATAAGCTTGAGGCCTTTTCCGGTTTTTTGATGTTATTTACAAATAAATAACATCAATAAGCCGGAAAAGGCCTCAACAAAAGTTATTAATTGTTTACACCCGCGTCTATAAATTAAATACTACCTACATCGCAGCAATTTAGGAAAATTGCCTGTCGTTAAGAACAAAATATTTGTCGGCATGGAAATTTCAATTTTCTTGGAGGACAAGATGGTTCTTCCCAATCGTCATCCATTGTGATAAATAAAAGGGCACTGGAGTTACAAGAATATTTCTCTCTGCTAGATTTTGTATAAAACTTGCCACTCTTGGACTTTTGTAGTCCCATCTGAAAAGGAAAAAACAAATAAATTAATTTTTTCATTAAAATAACGCAAGTAATTAACAGCAACTATATTTTTTATTTTTTTGATGAAACTCACGCAAGGGGAAACGATTTTTGAGGCAGCTTAAGAGATGGACAACCCTCGACAATCCATGGCTGACCTGTACTGTCTAAAGCTAATGATTCCAGAGTTGGTGGATCTTTTCCAAAAATTTGATCCATATACTCTTTTCTGTTGTGAGTTTGCGTAAAGTCAATACCTGTGCTCCTAAAATTAAATAGAATAAAAAATAATTAATAATTTTACAATATTATATTGATATGATAATATCAGGGCCTAAAATGTTTTAAATTTCGGATTAGACACCTTTTGTATGTCCCCCCTCCCACTTAAAATAAGAAGCCAAAAAAACGTTTTTATCAACGTCAAAGTCAAAGTGCTCTAAATAAGGGGAAATAAGGAGATTCTTTTACGAAAATAGGGAAATAAATTCTTTTAAATACAACTTATGTGGTTACTATATTAAATTCAATTTGAAACGCTTTAAATGAATAACATTTCAAGTAAAAATACTGAAGTTTCAACAAAATAGATAAATTCTCAACCAAGCGGATTAATTTTTTAGCATAAAAGACGAATTTCCAACAAAACAGTTGAATCTTCAACTAAAAAAGATCAAATTAAAATTAATTTTCAACCAAAAAAACTATTTTTCAACAAAATACACTCATCTCGCCATTCGTGGCCATCCCATCTCTGACCAGCCTCACGGTTGTACACGCTTGAATGCTTATGTGCCCCCCCCCCCCTCCCCCGAGCGTCCCTTGACAGTCTATACTCAAGGTCTTCGCTCGGTCAGTCAGCGGCGTATCCGAAGTTATTCATATTGCATCTCTCTGCGCAGATACTTTTGTACGTGCCGGGATCAGAGATTATATACGCGGCCCTGAGTGTTTACTCACTCGTCGCGTTAAATTCGGTTGAAACTAGATTTTCAATTGCCTCCGATTAGTGGCCAACCAGACCCGAGGGTGGCCACGAATTGCAAGATGAGTGTAATTAAATTTTCATCCAAAGACAAGAATTTTCAACTAAAATGATGAATCTTCAACCCAGAAAGGTTTTTCACCAAAATAGTTTAATTTGAACCCAAAAAGACGAATTATCTGCAAAACAGTTGAATTTTCAACCAAAAAAATTCATTTTCAACAAGAATTTATTTACATTTAGAAGCTTTAATAATCTTTCTCAAATGGGAGTTTAAACAAATATTTGGCAAGGGTTTTTAAATTTGAATAGTTTCAAGTTGAATTTCCTCTAAATTTTCTATTTTTTTAAAATGCAGATCCTTTCAAATTCAAAATTTTAATTTTAGTAGTTCCTACATTTTTTTATTAATTAAAGAGCTTCAAATCTGTAAGTTCTTTTTTTTTTAAACTGAAGCCTTTGAATCTGAAAGCTTGCGAATTATTTGATGCGTTCTAAATTTCGTTTTTCAATTTTTAAACTTTTTAGTTGAAATTTCTTCAAATTTTAAGGTATTGGAATCAAAGGCATTTCAAATTTGGTAGTGAATTTAAAGTTTTGGAATTGAGATATTTAGGACTAACTCAGACAAAGAAATATTATTTAAGATATCCTTAAATATTATTACAATTCATTCAAATTTAAAAGTTTATAAACTTAAAGGCTTCTAAATTTAGAAGCTTTTAAATCTTTCTCAAATCGCGAGTTTGAAGATATATTTGGTCAAGGTCTTTAATCTTGAATAATTTCAAATTGAATTTCCTCAAAATTTTCTATTTTTTTGAAAAGCAGATTGCTCATATACCACTAGGTCAAATTCATACCGGTATTGGGAAGCGTGAGTGCGAGTGAGACGCCATAATAATAAACATAAGAGCATCTCTTTCGCATTGGTATGAATTTAGCCTTACTGTACCTGCACAAGTACAGATTGTGGCGCACATTTTTAAATATTATAGGTTTGTATTTGAAAAATTAATTACAGCTTCAAAAAAAGGGCAAAATTCTAAAATATAGGGATTATAGGGGATTTTGAGAAAAAAAATGGGGAAAATGGGAATAGGGGACTGACTGTGGCCCCTGCTCCTGCCTTACATGAAAAATAAATGAAAGTGCTGAAATTTACCTAATCACTGGCTTGGAATCCTGATAAGGTACTTGCACAGTTTTTGCATCAATAACACCTTGTTTCTTTTGCCAAATGAATGTAATCAATGAGTGTAGATCTCTGCCAACCAACTTGACTCTTTTGCTACTTCTATGTCCCATTGTGCTTGCAACTGCTTTAATAAAATGACTAGCCACTGCTTTTTTTGAACAAAAAAAGTACTTTTGGCCCATAAGCAAGGCAAAGAAAACCGGATTAACTCGTCCGGTTTTTCTTTTTGTCGGCTTTTCTTTTATCGCAGCAAATGTAATGCCGTCACTCGAAGCTGTTTGAACTTCCACTTGCATTTCGTAGACACGACAGTGCTCTATTATTTTATTTTCCATGTCCCTTCTCGTCATAAAATCCATCTCGGTATTCGAGCCCTTTAATTCGTAACAGTACCACGTTTTTTTATCATGATGCCTGCTCACGTCTGTAATTATAAATATATAAATAATTACTACGTACATGACGTAAAATAAATGAAATAAAAGACACAAGAAAAACATTTACCAATTACTTCTAAAATCGAGAGACGTTCCTTTAGAAAATTTTCGTCAATTCCATATTTCTGTGGAGAGTAAATAGCGTTTTTAGTAAAAGTCTATTCGATTTCTTTTGGTAAACAAAAAAGGGGTGACCGATAGAGTGGAACGAAAAAATTCCTGGTTTTTTCCCGGTCCCGAACATGTTTCAGGGTCATTAAAATTAAAAATTTCAAACTTTGAAGCTGAAATTTTTTTGATTTGAAGCAATTAAAACTGAACTGCGAATTGAAGCGCTCAAAATTGAGCACTTCGAAATTTCAACAATTCAAGGCTGAATATGTAAAAAATTGTTTTTTTTTTTAATTACAAAATTTCAAATTGAAAGGGTTGAAAATAGAATATTTTAGACTAAAACAACATTTGAATAGGATTTTAAATTGAACAAACGCATTTAATTATGAATCTATTAATTTAAAATTATTTTAAAATTGAAAATAATTTATAAAATTCCAATCGGACGTTTACATTTGTTCAGCTATTAAGGCTTTCGAATTGAAACAGTAAATTAGCTAATTTTGAACAGATTCAGAATCGTCGTGTAAAATCAATTATTATTCAATTTTTAATGCCCGAACTACAATTCAACTTTAAAAATCATTAATTAATTTATATTTAAAGTTGACCAAGAATACTTCAAATCCTTTGAAATCTATTAAAATCCCTTGGAATCTTTTAAAATACTCTAAAAGCTTTGAAACCCTATAAAATCCTTTGAAAATATTTGAAATCTCTTTCAATGTTTTGAAAATTTTTGAAATCCCTTGAAATAGTTTGCAATCTTTTGGAATTGCAATTTTTGAGATGGCAGATATGTTACTTTATCCAGTTAGCGAAGAAGTTTGAAAATATGTTTAAAGGCAAAGTGAAAAAATAGTTGCATTAGCGATCAATTTGAGAAAAAAGTAGCATTAGTGTCATTTTTTTTCAAAATAGTAGCAAGATAGTTGCATCGTTAAAAAAAGTGTTAAAAAGTGTCAATAGTGGCGTGAGTCCGAGGCCTAAAATATTTTTTGCACAATCGAAATAAACTAAAATTTACGCAATCTTTTAACAATAGCCATTTAGCTTGAAGGATTCCAACTCTGAGTTTAAAATATTTCATTCTGACTGTTAAACTTGACTACTTGGATTATTTTCAAATGAGAGAAGTTTTTAATTTACATTAATTTTGACCTTCAGAATAATTCTTTTTGAACACTTTAAACTTAAAATTACTCAACAGTTGTGGGTTTAAATTTGACAATGTATTATTTAAATATGAATTTATTCATTTTTTAATAAATGGAAAATTGGAAAATTTTTAAAGTGAAAGATTTTAGAATTACGCATTGTAAACTAAATGATTTCATAATTGAAATAGTTAACAAATGAACTTAACATTTTTAAAAGTTGAAATCGAACTTATTTTCAATTGCATTATATCATTTAATACGAAATATGTGATATTAAAACTCATTGGATAGATTTTTCTTCCAAAAATCTACAAAATCCCGGGTCAAAAAGTAAATTCACGTCATTTCTCGGTTCAGCGGCCACCCTAAAAAATTATAGTATTAATTTTACTTACATCTATTTCTGCTTCTATTAATTTCACTGCATTGCCCACGGAGAAGCTTTGGTGTTGCTTTACTAATTTACTTTTAACCCTTGTCCATGAAGTTTCAGGAAAAAGAGGTAAGACACAGGTTTCCAATTCCTCAAATTTAAAATGTTTTATAACATTCAACAGTTGACGCCTTACACTAAAAGATGCTAAAAAATCAAAAGGAAAATTAGCAACTCTGATATTCATTCAGTCGTTAATATTTCAAGGAAAAAAGTAATAACTACTACTTTTAAAACTGAAAACCCACAGAAATAACAAAATAAACAGTGTAAACTGACGGTTACGCCTAACCTATAAAAATTGCTTTTTGTACAATTCATGACAGAAAATTAGACTAAAGTTGAGTATTTTTTAGATAATACTCACCAGCGGGCATTCTGCTTTATTTTTATTAGTCTACTCCTAGCCGAAAACTTGTCGGATACATAAAAAAATGAAGAAATCTGTCATAAATATTGACATTCATTGAAATTTTGTATCCGACGATCCGTTGATGATCAACCTCCCGCCATCTTGATAAGGACGAATCATGTCGTTGTTCCAAGTGAAATTCGGTATTTCAAGTTGTGACGTCAACTGGCAAGGTGGCCGCACGCCGATGGCCATACAGTGCAGGCCCCCCAAGCCTCAATGTATTTTCGTGGGACAAAGTTTTGGGTACAAAGTACCAGTAAATGTCCGTCGAGGGCGCCAGCTGGCGTTAACACAAACGTGCCTATTGTCAGTGATAAGTGTCGAACACATGTGTGGGTTATTGGAATTTGCCGGTATATATTTTTATGTTATTATTTATAATAACATTCATTGTGCAATGACATAGATTGTAAGTGTGTAAGATCTCTTGTAAATTAAAAAAAACTTTATTCAGGCATGTATTATCTTATAATACATTTAAAACGTAGAGAATTTAATACGAAAAATAATCTAACCTATAAATTAGTAGTAATTGATTCTTTAATAATTTAATTTAATGATTTCACTGAAAATATTAAATAATTTTCAGTAAAAAATGGGCAGAAGTTGTGCCGTTTTCTCCTGCCAGCGTTCTGTAAATTCTTTCACTCATTTTCTTTCTCCTGATAAAGGAAAAGAACGTCTTTTAAAATG
The DNA here is from genome assembly GCA_032362435.1 of Melikaiella ostensackeni. NCBI lineage: Eukaryota > Metazoa > Arthropoda > Insecta > Hymenoptera > Cynipidae > Melikaiella > Melikaiella ostensackeni. The sequence goes on from JAUMHM010000048.1 coordinate 2,565,773, forward strand.
GATATCAGTAAATGGCAATGCTTCGCTTTTTAGTCTTCCGTTGGATAGAATCGTCGTCAAAAATGTGTGCAATAGTCACTTTGAGGAAAATAATTTTGTCCGTAAAAGACTATGTAATACGGCAGTTCCGACTTTGAATTTGCCAACTCCGCTAGGTAAGTACAAAAAAAGCTTGCAAGTTCTTTACGAATGAAGTCTATGTATAATTTTCTTTTTTCCTATGGAAAATAAAGTTTTACACTGAAAATGTGTACAATTTTCTTAAAATACGAGTACGTCAAGCATTTTTTTTTATTAAAATAAAGAGCACTGAAAATGTTATTATATGAAACTTTTTATAATATTTATAGACATTGAAGTTGTAAAAAAAGTATACTCGACCAGTGATATTGATGTCGATGGAAAGGAGAATGAAAAAAAAAGACGAAATATCGTTTTCTATTTCGCAACGAAAACCGTTGATGGATAAAAATATTCGAACTTCCGAATCACAATTAACACATTTATAATCAAGTCTTTTACTATTTTGAATGAAAGTTCTTTGAAATTTTGCCAAATTTTTATGCGAAGAAAATATTTAAGTGCGGATTGCTTCAAGCATGAAAAATTATAAAGGAAGTATTCTAAATGCATGTAATCGTGGATCGTTTCATGTTTTCAATTTGAATTCCTCCTTTTATGAGAAAAAGTTACACCTGTCTGCTGAAGAACCTGAAAACATGAAAATTTCCAATTCGTAACTCATAATCGAGGAAATTGGAGGTGAGCGACAAGTGCGGTATCAATTCACTCTTTTTGTCTCCGTCGGCATATGGAAACTTCTAAAAAGCACCTTGCTGGGATAGGGAAGAAAAAATATTGCATGCATTCTGCCTATATTTACCTGAAACAAATAAATAAAATGAGAAACATTGCGATTGACTTTCAGGTCCTTCACAAGTGAGGTTAGGAACGTCGAAAATGCAGTCCTAACGTATTTTCTAACCTTTCAAAACATCTTCAATTTGTATGAAATTAATACTTACTTTCTATAGAATTGATGCAATCCCTTTTTCGATTAATTTTACATCCTTTTCATCATATTTAAAGAAAAACTGACGACTGTCAATA
>JAUMHM010000048.1:2595068-2608671 GCA_032362435.1 Melikaiella ostensackeni
TTTTTCGAAAGTCCCTAGAAAGACCGCTATAAGTATCTTACTGCCACGGAGTAATAATAAGGAGACCGATCACACTGTAGAAACTGCTTCGAGTTTTGCCTGTGGTAACTGCACCTTAAGTGCCAGCCAGCATCGATAGGCCGTGCTTTCGCAGTCTCTATGCATACTGAACATCGAGATCAAGCCAGCTTTTGCTATTTTGCTCTAAGCGAGGTTTCTGTCCTTACTGAGCTGGCCTTAGGACACCTGCGTTATTCTTTGACAGATGTACCGCCTCATTCAAACTCCCCACCTGGCAGTGTCCTCGAATCGGATCACGTGGGAGTATGTTCGGCCAGTGTATGGGCTCTAAATGCCTCAGACTGGCGCCACAGTCAAAACGCATGTATGGAAATCGGTCTCCTTATTATTACTCCGTGTTTACCTATTTTCAGCTCTATTCATGGCGTATTTATAACCTTTTTGCCCGATCCAACTCTAGAATATCATTAGAAATATTCCTATGAGTATAGTGCCCCCTTTCCAGCTCTATTCGTACCCTTTTTGCCTGATCCAATTCTAGAAAATCTCCTGAAATACCCCTATAAGTATCCTATCCCCTTTTCAGCTCTATTTATGCCCTATTCCCTTTTTGCCTGATACAAATCTATAAAAGCCCTAGATATACCCCTATATGTGTCTCACACTCTTCCCAGCTTTCGTTCCCCTTCGTTGTTGTCAGTTAAAAAAATAATTTTTATATAATAAATAATAAGTTAAGTATAAAATCATTTTTTTGTATCAATATTGAAATGGAACGAAAATTTCGGTCGGGTCTCTGTTATTTATACCTTTTTGTCTGCTCCAATTTCAGAAATACCTGTATAAAAGTTTCCCATCCCCTTTTCAGCTCTATTTATGGTCTTTTTATACCCTTTTATCTGATCCAACTCTAGAAAATCCCTAGAGATACCCCTATAGATATCCTGCCCCCTTTCCAGCTCTATTTGTGTACTATTTATACCCTTTTTGTCTGATCCATCTTTAGAAAATCCCTATAAGTATCATATCCCCCTTTCCAACTCTATTTATGGCCTATTTATACTCATTTGCCTGATCCAACTCTAGAAAATCCCTAGAAATACCCCTATAAGTATCTCAGGCCCTTTTCAGCTCTATTTATGGACTAATTATACCCTTTTGCCTTCTCTGACTCGAGAGAATCCCTAGAAATTTTCCTATAAGTATAATATTCGCTTTCTGGCTCTATTTATGTCCATTCCGTTTTTTCCTGACCCAATTCTAGTAATACCGCTATAAGTATCTTAACTCCTTTCCAGCTCTATTCATGGCCTATTTATACCCTTTTTGCCTGATCCCACGAGAGATTAATCCCTAAAAATACCCCTATAAGTATCCTACCCGCTTCTCATCTCTATGGTACATTTACTATATACCCTTTTTGTCTGATCCAATTCTACAAATACCCCTATAAGTATTCTGTCTCTTTTCTAACTCTATGTATGGCCTAATGATACCCGTTCGCTTGATCCAAATCTATAAATTCCCTAGAAATACCCATATAAGCATACTACCCTATTTCTGGTTCTATTTATAGCCTATTTATACCCCCTTTGTCTGATCGAATTCTAGAAAATCCTCAGAAACACCTATATATGTATTTTACCCCCTTTCCAACTCTATTCATGGCCTATCTATACTCGTTTTTCCTGATCCAACTCCATAAAATTCCTAGAAATACCCTTATAAGTATAACACCCCCTTTTCAATTCTTTTCATACTCTTTTTGTCTGATCTAGCTTTAGAAAATTCCTAGAAATACCCCTATACGTGACGTGCCTTATTTTTAGCTCTTTTTATGACCTTTTTATACCCCTTTTGCTTGAACCAACACTAGGAAATCCTTTGAAATATCCATAGAAGTATCCTGTCCCCTTTCCCGCTTTATTTATGGCCGATTTATGCCCTCTTTGTCTGATATAACTCCAGAAAAACCCCTCTAAGTATCAAACCGCCTTACCAACTCTATTTGTGGGCTATTTATACTTCTATTGCCTCATCTAACTCTGTAAAATCCCTGAAAACACCCTTAAAAGTATATCCCTTGTCCAGCTCTAGAAAATCCCTTGAAATTCTCCTATAAATATTCTATCTCCTTTTCAGCTCTATTTATGGCCTTTTGATACCTGGTTTGTCTGATCCAACTCCATAAAACTCCCTGGAGGTACCCCTATAATTAACCTGCCGACTCTCCAACTCTATTGATATCCTTTTTTGCTTGATCCAACTTAAGAAAGTCTCTAGAATTACCCCTATGAGTATCTTACCCCCTTATCAGCTCTGTTTATGGCCTTTTTATAAAATAAATCACCGCTGTCATTTTTACTGTTTTAATTGAAGAATTCCAATCGCAAATCTGTAAAATTGATTAAAATTCAATTTCTAAATCTTCAAACTTAAATAATTTTCGGTTCAAATCTTCAAAATCGAAATACATATTCCAAAGAGACGTTCAAAATTACATCATTTCAAACTATGAGCCCTAAAAATGCATTTTAAATTATACACGTTAAAAATTGAAGGATCTCCAACTGAAAATCTTCAAGATAGACCTATTTCAAAAAGATTTTTTTTAATTTCATCATTGTAAAGTATAAAAACTCAAAATTAAACAAGTTGGCGAATTTTCAGTTGTAAACTTCTTCAGAATGGATCAGTATCGCAAATGGAAGACATCAGAAAAACTCAGAATTCCAGAATGTCTTTTAAGAACTTCTTATTACGATATAAAATCAAAAACTGATTACTTTATTTCTTTGCTTCCAACTCCTGATGTGATAAAATCCTATATTTAAATAAAAGTTACACATTACTGAAAGCGAATTCAAATTAATATTTTAAAGTAGAGTTAAAATAGAAATCAAAATTAAATTAAAATTGTATAAAAGCGGATGTAGCTGTTAATATTTATTTTAATTTATGATTATTATTTATATTTTATAGTACTTTAAATGAAGGCATATATTTTAATTTGATAATTAGTCAATCAAAATAAGAAGCATATTATTTTTACTAGTAGTAAAATATAAGTATGGGTATCCTATCAGGACAACCCATGATTTAAAAAAAATTTAGTTATCACTTTTAGCCGCCACGGAGGGGTTGAAAGTTTTAAAGTATGGAAAATGAAAAACTTTTTGTACAGGTTGAAAAATTAAAAACTTTTTTCATTTTTTTAATGTCAAAAAATTTTCGATGGGTTCTTTTCGAATGGAAAAAAGACACCACTATTTTTTTGAACTTGAAAGAATTGTTTAACTCAGTAAAAATAAGTAAAAATAAGTTTCTCTGAACGAAACGAGAAAATATTATGTAGAAGACTTTTTTTAAATTTGAAATAGGTGTTCCGTTAACCAAATTCAAACAAATGTAATTATTTTCGATGATAATGCCAAAAATTCTAACTTGATCAAAAGTTATTATTTCTAAAATATGATTTTATATTATTATTTGGTATGAAAAACTGTACGCTTGAGAAATTCACAACAATTTTTGTACGAATAAAAAAAATTTTCTCATTTTTCAATATTCAAAAACTTTTACGTCCAAAAAAAGGCGTTATGTTATATATGCAGAACCTCTTATAGCCTAATTTTTTTTATATTTAGGTTTAGGTCCTCCGAAGTGCCCAACTTGTCAAAGCTCTCTGGTCATTCGAGCAGACGATTTTAGTACACCAACAGCCGAGAATAATGAAAATGATCAAGCGAAGCGTGTAGATGTCCAGAGAGATAATTTAGATATGGATCTTATGCACTCCGAATCGCAATCTAGTATAGGTGAGATTAAATTTTACTGGATCTGTATAAAAATAGATTGCGTATTAACTCAGGGATCACAGTCAGTATCATATTCCCCTTTTTTCCCCTATTTTTCTCAAAATCCCTTATAATCCCTATATTTGAGAATTTTGTCCATTTTTTCACTTTTTTTTGAAGCTGCGATTAATTTTTCAAGAATTATAGCGGATTTTCTGAGTCAGGTCAAATTTTGAACGAGGGGAACGCGAATATGATTGAAAGAACATTGCATGCTAAATTGACAATTTTGGATTGTTCAAAGAATTACGGTTCCCAAATTTATAATGCTTCATGTGTTAACCCCTGTTAATTTTATAATTTTTTTCATCACGTATTATCGCACCTTTCTATGCATGAAGGAAATAATATTTATAATATAAATTAATAATCAACTATAGCTTCTTATCTGCGTGTTTTTCTACAAAGTATAAATTACTACATATAACAAATCTATCTTATATTGTAAAAGTGGTTCTGTTTTTTTTTAATAATAGAGTCTTGATTTAAAACTTTGATCGGTATGTAACACACTAATCCCCAGTGCAGGTGGAACAGAGGGTGGAGCTATAAACATCACTACTTCTCTCGTGAACAGCGACTTAAAACCTCGAGATGCAATCTCCAGTAAGCTTTAGTCACAATAATTAATTCTAAAGCACTCAGCATCTTTTCGTTAATCTGTTCTGCATAGCCTGTTTTAGGACCCACCGATACTTATTTTACGTTAATAAGAAAGGTCACTTTATCAAGCATGAATCATCTAACATTCTTTATACTTCATTATACAATATACACGTTACCTGCAGTTCCATTTTAATTTCTATTATACTTTTTTTGACGTTTCCTTTTCCAGTATAGGTGCTTATTCCATTACAGATTCATTGCGTACAACAATGTAGTCATCCATGACCATTTCATGAAATTATTGTTTCTTCTTGTCCACTGAAAGTTTCATTCAAAGAAATGTCTTTAATAGGTTCAGCTACTAGTCTCGAAGATTCCAGAGAGTCGACTCCATCTGGAGGAACAACTGCTAAAAAGTCCGAAAGTGATATTGAAGTTCTAAGTAATCCAAGTCAAAGTAGTATCGAAGTTTTGGATGACGTATCGAGGTGAGTTCATCTTCTTTACTTAATAATATGTTACAGTGTAACTAATTGTTTAATGCACGAATTGTTTAACATGTAGGTCGAACTTAACACCAAATCGGAAAAGATCTGAAGAACAACGTCATGTGGCTGACACAGCTCCTATTATGGCGGGCCTAACAGAAAGTAGTTCTTCAGGTTGGAATTTATCAGTATAATGTTCAGTAAAGATTTAAAAAGATACTGTGAGCCCATTCTAACAAAGCGTTTATTTTTTGCAGGCTCTATGACTGACAGTGTTTGTACAGCTTACGAAAATAAAAGTGTCAAGCTATGCGATATTAGTGAAATGTCGCAGAGTAGTGATAATGTCGAAAGCGAAGCACTTAAAAACGATAATGAAAAAGAAGCAGTCTTCACGTCTGTTACAAATTTGACGTCTATGCTAGGAGGTGAGAGATTAAAGAGGACATCACTAATATCGCATAAGGTGTTAACTAGCTTCGCTTTTTAATGTCTCTTTAATGCATTTCTGCTAGTTAATATCTTGTGTGTGATTGCAGTAATATTTTCATATCTTGTAATATTGTACAAAAATGTAACGAAAAGTGTGAGAGTAATGAATTTATTGTAGAATTATTGCAAACAATGAAGATCGGAAGTACGAAAACAACCCCTGTAAAGTCGGAAGAGAGTTCTGAATTTATGGGAAGCGACGTTCGATATTCGTACACGGACTTCAATAGCGTAGATCACAGAATAAAACTTCATATTATTTTAAATATCTTTGAACAAGAGAAGGAAGAACTTGTTCTTCTGTTACGAGTGAGTATAAGGCCCTTGTTATTATTTTTAAAAGTTGTATATTTTTGTAGGGTGTCTACCTGACGGGGAAACCGCGCGAATCGACTGTACGGTAGATTATTTTCAAATTTTAACTGAATAAGAAGAATAGTAATAGATAAGTAATAGAGTGATATCTAGCTGTTCGTGAAATTTGAAGGAGATCGACCTTTTTTAATGAAAGATAATAGGCGTCAAAGTTGGTATGTCTTGTACGTATCGCCTATATCAGACTCGTCTTAGCACTATTCTTTTAATTTGAATGATGAAACGCGTCAAAAGATGTTGATACAAAACTAGCAGACAAAAAATAGTTATTCGTTAGATGTGACAAAACAGAACCAGAATTATTGGTCGTTCAGTTGTGTAAATACGACCATGGAAAGTTTCATGGTAGTGTTTCATGGTATGTCTGCTTCTGTGTGAGCGCTTCCATGCCTCATGCTGTTCTGAGTCAGGTCCCATCAAGGTTTCTCCCGACATAACCCGAACTCTTCCGTTTTCGTACATTGTACTATAAGCGAACATTTTTTACTTTGGTCAGCTATTCGAGAGGTTGGTTCAGCGCTGGCTGAAATTTCTAGCTGAGAAAAGAAACTGGATTCTCAGATTTCGGTACGGATTTTGTCGTGGTATACCGGCTCTCGATTGCGTGGCTTTCGTTACAACGGAGGTGATTCAGGGGCTAAGAGATGGAGAACCTACTTTAGCTCTTACTATTGATATGAAGGGTTCAATTCCGTCTTACCGGGTGTTTTTATTGAGAATCTGAGAGACCAGGGAGCCCCGGCTAGAATCCTGAATTTTGTAGCATTTTGAACCACTAAAAAGAAAATCTTATTTTCCTCTGAGTGCTAAGTGCTCTGCTGACTGCTAAGAATCGAGATATTAATGTGGCTTTGGATCTTCTCAGGAGAGCAGTTGTGATGCTTTCTGCCATTCCCAAAACTTTGGGCCTTTCAATCTCACTCCCAAAGTGTCAACTCTATATTTTTACCGGGGGCCGGGTCAATCGGAACAAGATTACCCTTACTATCGAGGGACAGGTAATTAACTGTCAAACCACGTTGTTGTATCTGGGAGTTATCTTAGATATGCGCATAATATGGGTTCCGCACATAAAGTATATCGCTGGAAACGCTCTCCGTAAGATTAATGTCTTGCGTGTTATTGCTTAGGTCTCATGGGGTGCTGACCCGTACATCTTATAAATGGTATATAGGAATTTGATCAGGATTTGTTTGGAATGGGGAGCCCCTCTTTTTATGAATGCTAGCCCCTCTGAGCTTAGTATCTTTGACAGAATGCAGTACCAGGCGCTTAGGTTAATACTCGGTTGCATGCGTTCTACTCCCATGTCAGTTTTGCTCTCGGGTGCTCATGAACCACCTATGAGCATCCGTAGATCTATGTTGTCTCGGAGATTTCTTCTTCGGAACTTCGTTTGGCGCAATAATCAACTGACCCCGAGACCTCAGCTCATTACTGAAAAATGTAGCCTGGAGGAGGGTAGACAAAGAAGAGGGAGGCGTAGAAGGTATTTTAGGGTCTGTGTAGATAAGACAGGCTTAATTGCGGCATTTGACTCGGCGTGGGAATCCTCTAGGATGTTTAGCGTTCATTGAAACCAAATTATTTTGACAGTGAATGTGAGGATCTCATGTACGAAGCAAATGTAGAAACGGACTCTGGCCTGATGTTCAGGAAGTCTAGCGATCTGGCAACAGTATTCAAAGGCTTTTCCTCTGTGGCACATCCGGGTTCAACTTGGATATACGCGGATGGTTCAGTTGACAAGTTCTTGGAAAATGTAGGTAGTAGTTTCTTTATCCCGGAGTTTGTTCGGATTCTTTATCAGCATTATGCTCTATCAGAGATAGATTCCCAGACCCCTAGGGTCCCATTTTGGCACGGAAGATTGGGGACATGGTAGCTGGGACTGCAAGGTTAGGTTCTACGATTGCACTGATGGCGCATGTTGATATCTCGGGAAATGAAGTTGCGAACTCGTGTGCTAGGGCTGTTCGAGTCTGAACTTTAGGCTGCAGGTAGGTCTTAATAGTGGGGATCTTTTCGGTTGCATTAAAGAAGAATTTATGGCCATATGGGAGGGAGGAGGACAAACGGAGGGATTATTTTAATCGTATAGCATTTAAAACGCCCAGGCCGTAGTTCTGTGGATTTCGGTTTCCTAGGCGCTACCTTAACCTTATCACGTGGCTGAGGACGAATCAAATCTGCACGGGCGATCACTTCCAAAAAATGGGTTGGAATCTGCCTGTTGACTGTGATTGTGGTGTAAAGTTCAGAGATCTTGCGCATATGATCCATGAACGTGTGAACATGAACATTTGACGCCTCTACTTTCGAAGGGAAGACTGGCTTTTCAGGATTATCTGTAGCGTCGTTTACCGGATGTACCCCTCAAGCAAGTCAACATATCTGATTTAATTTTTTATCCTGATGTCAACTGTCCCGAAGAATAAATCACTATCAGTCTCTATTTACAAATGCATAGAGATACGACACTCTAGCGAAGCATAATACACTAAACTCTCGGTTTCAGTCCCCCCGATTTCGGCCTTCCTAGAACGTATAGACGTATAGACAAAGGCGCAGTGCGCGGGTATTCACGTTCGTTACTCACTTTCGGAGATTGCGTAATATTAAGAAATGGTATTTACGGCCCTGACTGTTTACGTTTGGATCCCCCCGATTTGGGACTAAAACAATTTAAAGTGACTTATTCTTCGGGACAACCGATGTGGAAGCGGTTAGCAAAACTTGGGACTGTCTTAAATGGATCTATTTGTGAAGAGATATATCATTGAGAAACTTATATGTTTAGTTCTGTCCGTTTACTGCATTGCAATAAACATCAATCAAGAAGAAGAAGAAGTTTCTGCCAGTCAGAGTTGAACTGGAGGAAGCGCTGGAGGTGCTAAGTAAGCGGAAGGATAAAAGAAGATCCAGGAGGTCATTCAAGCTGTCCTAAAACTGATTCGTCGTCGACACACTCGTATGAAAGTTGAGAGAGAGTAAGCGGCCTCCGGAACTGGAGGAGGTGGTCACAGGCGGCCAACAAGGAGACTCAGACGGTGTACCATGCCGAGGCAACTCCCGCACCGGTCATCTGGAAAAGTGCGAGAGAGCTTACCATGAGCCCCTCGGACGTCGACGCGTCCAATCCGACGAAGAAGAAACCCAAGACTCGGGTTGATAGAGCAGGACCATCAGTCAAGAGGAGCGGCGAATAACAAGAGATACCTGCAACAAAGACGACGAAGATAAAGGAGAACCCTAGACGCGCACGCCCCGAAGCGGTTCCCATAAAACCATCTGAAGCGTCGAGCTACGCCGAGGTCCTAAAAAACCTCAAAAGCAAGGTGAAGCAATGAAGCAGAGAGCAGAACGAAATTAACCTCTGCTATCAGGGAGGCTGTCGGGAACGAGGGGAACGTGCGTGAGCTCGTTCGCCGCACTGAAGTGGAGATCCTTGATCGCGACATGACGACGGAAGGAGGAGGAGGTGAAGGATGCACTTGAAAGACATTTCGGAAATACCAGGACAGGGGAGATTAGTCACGCCGACGAAGGAAGCCTTCAGGGGAAGCCTGGAGGCCTACTTGGAGTTGAGTGAGGAGCTAGCTGCGAGGCTGCTCTAGACAGGACACCTCAAGATTGGGCGGGTGTCCTGTAAAGTCAAAAAGGTGCAGGCATTAGATGTTACCGTTGCCAGGGGTGCGGACACCTTGCAGCGAAGTGTAAGGATCCCGACAGAACTAAAAGCTATTGGAGGTGCAGCGATAAGGACCATAGAGCTGTGGAATGCACGCCACAGAGATACCTCTGTGTCGCATTGGAGAACACAGAAATGATCATTTTGAGTTGGAACAGGAAATTTTCCAAAGCAATAATATATGTAATTCTGAACGAGATCTGAGAATTTTCAAAAAAAAATTATAATTCAGATCTGGAACAAAGATTTTTCCAAAAGAATTATAATTCTGAGTTAGGACATGGAAATTTCAAAAAGAAGTATACTTCCCAGACCGGGAAAATAAAAAATTGACCGAGAGGAAACCGGAAATTTAAAGTCGTACGTCGGGTAGACACTCTGTTTTGCTGGTAATATATTTCTATTATAATTGCTATTATTATCAGGCAGAAATTCTCGCTCAAACGTCGTTGGAGACGTTTCCAGGGTGCTTAGTTTTATCCACGTCGAAAATTTACGTACTGAGGATCACCGGACCCGAAGGGTGAGTACCAATTTTTATTTTTATCATGGCTTCAAGAATATTCAATGACTTAAATTCTTTTCAAATTTTAGTGAAGATCCACAACGTTGGTTGCGGAAGGAAGCAAGTTGGACAATGGATAGGCTACGTTCATTCGCTCCACTGCCTTTCAAACAAGGACTTTTGGTGCAATTAGAAATGCCAAAGAAAACTGGAGAAGAACTACAGGACTGCACTTTGTTATGCATTCTTCAAGATTTTCAAAGGACGTCGAGTTTCTTGTTTTATCTAACTGGTAAGGTTTCCATTCTGAAGAAAGATCGAGTCGATCGTAATTTTTTAATTCCCTTCAATTTCTAATTCCTTTTATAATTTTATTCTTTATAGAACTTCATTTGCCTGGCAGTTGTGAAGTAGAATTCACGGTGCCAGATCACTGCAATTCTTCGATAAAAAGTGTGTTATCAATTTCGAAAAACCATCGGACAGGAGATCCTGTTAGATTACTCGCGATGTTTTCATCCGCGACAATCAAATCGGAAAATAGCTCCACACAGTTGAATATTTCTGGACTTGTTACGACATCCTCTGCTTTAATAATCCTGGAGGATAATTTGCAGTGGCTACTTCCAGACACTAAAAAAACGCCATCTATCGCAGTGGAACAGGCACTAAGTAATTTGATAGCCGTGGTAAGCGTGGTTTAAAATACTACGCACTGTGCGACAAAACTAAATTTTTGGACAAATCGGTCTACAGGTCACAATTTTTTTCCGATTTGGAAGTTCTTTTTCAAACTCAAAGCTGATTAAATTCTGCAGAGAACCCTCGAGGCCGATTTTAAAATTATTGTTTTTACAAATAACTATGTAAGGAAGAAAAGTAAAGAAAAATTTCAACAAAATCATTTTTAACTTGGAAAAAATAACTTGTATAAACTTAGAATAGGTCAAAATGAATGCATATGCACTTTCTCGACTACAATTGCATGTCGAAGCAGAACAACTTCTAGTCAACAGTGCAGGGCTGCCACATAATCACTTTAGTCACTTTTAGTCACTTTTTTTCAAATTACTTTTTAATCCCTTTTTGAAATGAAAAGATCACTTAGTCACTTTTCTTTCAATAAATTAAAACAGAGAACCCAAGGATTAACCACTATTGAATTCAAGTATATAGTACCTATTTCTGAATTTTTTTGAACTCTTATAAATTCCTTTAAATTCTCTTAATTTTTTAAAAGTGCAACCTGAATTATTTTAAATTCATCTTGAATTCGTATGAATTTCAACGAATTCCTTTGCATTCTTCGAAATTCACTCAAATTTTACTGAAATCAATGGAATATTTTGGATTTGTTGAATTTTTTCAATTCATTTGAATTCATTTGGAATTCACCCTGAATTCTTAGGTATTTTATCAAATTCTTTTTGAATTTCCTTGAACTTTTCTAAATTCATTCTAAATTTGAAGAATTAAATTAATTTTTTAAATATTTTTTAATTGTTCTCAGTTCACTTGATTTTTTTAAAACTTCACCTTGAATTTTTATTAATTTCATCGAATTCTTCTCATTTCCGTTAAGTTCCTCTGAATTCGCTGATTTTATTCACTTCCATTTATCCAAATTCAATGAAATTTTGTTGGATTTAAAAAAATTTGTTCCATTCAGTTGAATTATCTTAAATTTGCACTAAATTCTTTTATATTAACCTTGAATTCGTATGAATGTCATTGAATTCTCTGGAAGTGAATGAAACATTTGGATTTTTTTCAATTTATTTGAATTCATTTATAATTCACCCTAAAGTCTTATCAATTCATCCTGAATTCTTTTGAAATTTTCAATTTGTTAACAATTTTTTTTCTTTTCAAAAAGCTGTTTTAACAATTTCAGCTAAAGAAAAATTTCTTTTCAAAATTGGAAACAGTAAAGTTGTCGAAATTTTTTTCCCCGAAAAAATAAGCCATCATTTATTAAAATTCAACTATTTTTCAAAATTTGGTAAGAAGCGATGGTAAGAAAAAATTTAAGTGCAAAAAATATTGTTAAAATAAATGTTTTTTGTAAGTTTTAGCATTTTTTTCATTGAAAATAATGTTTTTTATTTGAAAGGACGTCATCAGTAATATTATTTAGATTCTTGAAGCCATAGAAAAACTATTTTTTTTAGAGCTCTGATTTTTGGCACGACAACTACCTTGAAAAATGATTTTGTTGAAAATACATTTTTTTTCACTTTTGTCCTTCCCACAGTTTTTCGTAAAAGTACAAAATTTAAAATCGGATTCAAAAGGTCTCTGCGGAATTTAATCAGCTTTGATTTTAAAAAAGAACGTCCAAATTGGCTAAAAATTTTGACCTGAGACTAATTTGTCTGAAAAAATTCAGTTACGTCGCACTGTGTGTTGGGTCAATGGCCGTGAAACCGGACATTTTCTTAATTCTTGTTAAACAACAAATTCAAAATTTAAACAATTTTTAAATTAATAGATAACCATTTAAATTGATCAGTATCACGGGGACGGGCTTGATCCGTGAATAGGAACACTATTATTGACGAAGAATAGATAGATTCTCTTATCCTACGGAGGGGATCGTGAGAAAGCTTTGTTTAAAGGAATTTTATTTTTTTTCTCCGATTCAGCGGGGAAGTTTCGTGAGAAAGATTTGGAAGAATTTAAATTCTTTCTTCAATCTTACAGGGAGGATCGTGAGAAAGATTTTGTTTTAGATTGATTTTAATTATCTTTTCCAATTCTACGGAGAGGATCATAAGAAAGGTTTATTCAGAAGAATTTAAATTCTTTTTTCGATCCTACAGGAAATATCGTGAGAAAGATTTTTGTTTTAGACTGATTTTCATTTCCGTTTCCGATCCCACAGGGAGAATCGTGAGAAAGGTTTTTGTTATAGACTCATTTTAATTTCCGTCTCCGATCCTACAGGGAGGATCGTGAGAAAGGTTCGTTTAAAGAGATTCTTATTATTCTTCCGATCTCACAGGGAGAATCGTGAGAAAGGTTTTTGTTATAGACTGATTTTAATTTCCATCTCCGATCCTATAGGGAGGATCGTGAGAAAGGTTCGTTTAAAGAGATTCTAATTATTTCTCCGATTCTAGGGGGGGGGGGCGTGAGAAAGATTCGTTAAAAAGGACTCTACTTATTTCTTTGATCCTACAGGGTGGATAGTGAGAAAGATTTTTGTTTTAGACTGATTTTAATTTCCTTGTCCGATCATACGGGGAGGATTGTGAGAAAGGTGCGTTAAAAGAGATTCTAATTATTTCTCCGATCCTAAGGAGAGGATCGTAAGAAAGGTTTATTAAACAGGATTCTTATTCTTTCTCCGATCCTACCAAGAGGATAGTGAAAAAGATTTTTGTTTTAGACTGATTATAATTTCCTTCTCCGATCTTACGGGGAGGATTGTAAGATTCGTTAAAAGGGATTCTAATTATTTCTCCGATCCTACGGAGAGGATCGTGAGAAAGGTTCATTAAGAAGGATTATAAATCTCACATCCTCTCCACAGGATCGGAGAAAATATTAAAATCCTTTGAAACCA